>CM062639.1:5228298-5310798 GCA_025617555.3 Puccinia polysora
AGAAAAAGAACAAGAAAAGAAAGAAAAGAAAGAAAATGAAGAAAAGAAAGAAAAGAAATAAAAGAAAGAAAAGAAAGAAAAGAAACAAAAGAAAGAAAATACAGAAAATAAAGAAAAGTAAAAAGTCAAAAAATTTCAAAAATAAAAAAAGAAAAAGAAGTTCAAAAAGTAAAAAAAGTAAAAAAAGTAAAAAAAAAGTCGAAAAATTAAAAAAATTGAAAAATAACAAGAATTAAAAAAATTAACAAAAATTGAAAACAATAGGGTAGTGTGGCACGCTACACGACTCATTTTGATTCCTGTGGCATCCACACAACTTGATTGAGTTGTGTTCCCCCCACACAAGGTTTTCTAGTTGTGTGACACAACATACAACTACATTAAAGTTGTGTGGGGTTGTACACAACTTGGATGTAGTTGTGTTGTGTGCCACACAACTAAAAACCATTGTGGGCCAAAAAAAAAAGGACCCAGGACTCACCTAGGTCCAGTCTCATCCTCAATTGGGGGGGGTGTAGCCAGTGTACATGCCGCCCCCCTCTTTCTTTCAATTCCCTGGAGGGGATGGTCAATCCCCCTCATCAGGGCCCTGGAGGTTGCTTCCTGCAGGGCGTCAATAACAACAGACAGGCTGGGGGGTGGTCATATCCCCCTCAGCTTGTTGCTCCTCCCCCTTGGTAAGCGGGGGGGCGGGGGGGAGAGCGCCCCTCATTTTTGGTGGGAGGTTGGTCAGGTCCCCCCCACCACCAGTTGCCTTGATGCAACAGGCCCAGTCTTCTTTACTGGCTGGTTTTGACCAGGGCCATGCAGAATTGTGTATGGGCCCCCATGGGTTGAATGGGCTGTGTAGGGTTCTATACAACTCCCACACAACTGGGAGTTGTGAATTTATCATCTCTCAAAAAAATAAAAAAGGGAAAAAAATAAAAAAGTGAAAAAAATAAAAAATGGCATTAATTTTCCCACACCCCCAATCCTTTATTTCACAGGACATTATGTCTAACCGCTGTTGCATGTTTCTGCTGCTACAAAGCCAAACACTTTATTTCACAATACTTCCAAGAATTTATTTTTGGATTTTTGACGCTGCAGTCCTGCAGCTTGGGTATAAAGTCCCCCCCAAAAAAAAATCTTTGTTAATTTTTGAACCATCAAAACCCCTCAAAAAATGGAATCCAAAAATAAAGAAATTCCACAAAAACCAATTTTTCAGTGGGTTTTTGGATTCTTATTTGGGCTATTTTAATTATTCCTTTTTAGTTATTTCAGCTATTAAAAAGTTTAAAAACCATTGAAAGACCTTCAAAATATTTCTCCTGGATTTTTTATATGTGTCTTTTGACCTTAAAAAATTCTGTCAAAAAACCAAAAGATTCAAAAAATTCAATTTTCTCATTGAACATTTGGATCCCTTTATTTTCCTTTTTAGTTCATTTTTTTGGTGATTGAAACTATCAGAAAGTTAAAAAAACAGTAGAAGAAAATTATGAGATTTATTTTCAGAATTTTTGTTGTATCATTTACCTTAAAAAAATCCTTCAAAAACCAAAAAAAATCAAAAAATTCAATTTTCTCAGTTCAATTGTGGATCCGTTTGTTGGCCTTTTTAATTATTTTCTGGCTGATTCAAGCTTTTATAAATTTGAAAAAAAAATTCAAGATATTTTCAATGTTTTTGTGTTCAGAATTTTTGGATGTATTCTGGGCCTCCAAAAATTTGAATCCAATTCATAAACACTTCAAATTAACACATCAAATGCAATTTTTTTTTATTACATCTGGCATCAGATATTCCACAATTTTTTTTTGAATAATTTTGGAATAGAATACAAAATCTGAAATAAAAACATTTCTGACTGCTTTTCACATTTTTTACCCCTAAAATTATAAAAGAAAATGAACATAATTCAAAATCAAAGGGTTTTCTCTCTTTAATTACCCTTTTTTGATTTTTTTACCAAAAAAAATAGTGATGATTTAAAACAGTCAAAGCTTTATTTTCAAATTGATCATCTGAAGCTTTCCAAAAATTATTTTTTGGTAATTTTTTAGGAACTATTTGTGTCTCAAAAACCAGACCAAAAAAGCATCATAATAAACCCCTTTTGGGTTCTGGGACTCTTCTTTGAGCCCTTTCACATGCATAAATTCAATATGACTGAGAATATTTTCCTGGGACCTTCACCCATCTTGGAGCGCTCCAATTATCTAAAAACAACCCACCACCAGACCACCCCACCACACCCCACACCACACCACACCACACCACACCACACCACACCATACCACACCACACAACACAACACCACACCACAACACAACACAACACAACACAACACAACACAACACAACACAACACAACACAACACAACACAACATAACAAACATAAAACAACAACTCACCAATCATCACCACACCACATCACAAGCAACTTATCATCCATCAACACTCCTCAACAAAAACACCTCAAAACTCCAGATACTTTAAAAAAAAACTTTTCCCTCTTATATATGTTCTCTGAATTCCTTTTTTCACTAAAATTATTCTCAATATATTCATCAAGTATCAAATCCTATCTTGACTACATTTTTTAAAAAGAAAATCTCTTTTTGCAATGGCTCAAGAAAATATCCACCCACTTTTCAGAACTGTTTAACCAGGCCCTTTTAACATCATCTCACCTAATCAAACTAGTGATTTAACTCCTCTTGCTCCTTGTTCATATAATAAAACTCTTGATTCCCCCCCATCTTCCCCCTCCTCCTGAGCTATCATATAATCAAAAGGAGGAGCTGCTTGAGGCTATCCAATCATGGCCAAAGTCACATGGATATTCCATATCTACCAGAGTATCAAATTGAATGAATCAGGCCTACACTTATCAATGTTATAAATCTGGGGAATATAAACCCAGAAAAGATACCACCAAATTAAAAAAATTAAGAAAGAAAAATTTTCCTTTCAGTTTATCAGGGAATTTTTCACAAAGATTGGGTTTTTGTGTGGTGAAGGTTATATGTCCAGAGCAAAACCATCCACCTTGAATTGATCCTTCCACACATGCCATCCACAGAAGAATCTAAGGAGAGAAAAAGGAGGTGGTTTAAAATTTATACAAAGGAGGATTTTCCCCTTTAAAAATTCTCAACTCTCTTATAAAAAACTCATCATCACCTATCCATACAAATCTCCCACAATTTACAACAAAAGATCCCAAATGAGAAAAATTCCCTTGATGGAAAAATCCTGTGGAAGAACTCATATGGGAACTCTTGAATTTTTCTTTTTACTAAAAAATGAAAAATGCGAAAGGTCAAATTACTTCATTATTCATTTCACATCCTGATTCCATGAAAGTTCTCAAACTTTTCCCTACTCTTATTATGATGGAATTTAAATATAAAATCAAAAAATTTGGAATGCCCCTTCTTCATATTATTGGGTTCAACAATTCTTCTAGAAGATTCTCAGTTGCCTGATGTATTTTATCTCAAGGGAAAAAACATAACTATGATTGGGCCCTGACTCAACTTCAGGAAATACTTCAAGATAAAGAACCCAGTGTGTTTGTGACAGACAAGGAAAAAGCACTCATTAGTTCAATTGAAGTTGTTTTCCCTTCCTCTCATCATCCTCTCTTTGTCTGGCATATTTTCAAGAATATTCAAACTGATTTCTGGAAGCACTTCAAATCTGAATGTGAATCAAAGCTATTCCAGACACCATGGCATCAGTTGGTCTATTAAAAATCTGAATCAAGCTATCAAAAAAAATCACAAAACTTTTTCTGTTCTGGAATCCTCCCACTTCTGACTAACTTCTTGAAAACTGCATTCCTCTAAAAATAAAATTTGTCTCCTATTTGGAAAAAAAATAATTTCACTTTGGAAACACAAGTACATCAGAAATAGAAGGTTCTCACTCCTACATTAGAAGATTCATAAATTCTTCTATTGGATATTTCTATATTTTAGTTCAAAAAATTTACAGTTCCATCACCATCCAAACCTGTGAGAGAGCCATTGAAGCCTCTCAGCAAGAATTCAAGCATCTAATTGGTTTGCCTCACTTTTTGGATCATCTTTCTGGAAAGATCATCCAATTTCCCCTCAAAATCATTCATCCATTTAATCAAGTTCCTGGTTGTTCCACCACTTGAAACAACTGTGATTACTCTTCTTACATGGGTATACCATGTGTTCAAAAAGTCAATTTGGCCATCAGAAAGGGTGAAATATTCCAAATTGATGATTTTCATCTTCAACAGAATTTCAAAGCTCCCATCTCAGTAATTTTTTCTCTTTTTTTTTGGGGGGGGGGCTCAAGCTCAAAATGAATGATTTCCTGATTGATTTTTATTTTCCTTTCTCCAGTTAAATTTGAACCCTGAATAAACTGAAGATTCATAAAAATTTGGATTCCAACCAAATAAAGTAATGAAAAACTATATTTCACTGAAATTTTTGAATAGTTCAGCAAGTTGCCATCTGGAGAACAGCTATATTATCTGGGTGAAAGCATGAAGCTTTACAGTTGCAGAGATCAACTTAAACTGATTGAAGAGCCAAATTCCACTCAAAGATACAAAGTAAGAGGAAGAAACAAAGGAGCAGCCAATAATTTCAAGAAGATCTCTCAGTCCTCAAGCAAAAGGTATCCATCTGGCTTTGAATATTTAGGAGAAACCAATAGGAAAGGAAGGCCAAAGAAGAAACTTATAGAAAATTCAAAGGTCAGTAACAATTTTTTTGGACAAAAAATATGTCAACTTTCATAATCAACTCTTTTTCTTATGTTTTCATGTTTCAAGAAGATGCAAGGCAATCCACAGGAAGGGGATGGGAAAAAAGAAGGAGGAATCAGAGGATGAGGTAATTTTATAACTATAACTATTTTTCCTGCAATGGGTTGTTTTTTTAATGAGTCCTTGTCATTCTTATAACATAGAGTGAATTTCAGACTGAAGAGAAATATTCAAAAGACAATGAGGTGCCAGATTCTGGATGAAGGGGAAGATTCAGAAGATGAAAATTTTTGGTTTTAGTTCCAATAAAAAGATTTCATTTCCCCAAAAACAGCCATTCCACATATCTCACATGTTCAAGATGATATAGTGGATGAGAAATGTGGCTTTAGACCAGCAGCCATTTGTTTGGGGAGGGACTCAGAAGACTGGATTGAAGTCAGGAAAGAAATGGTGAAAGAGCTGGATCAAACCCCAATTTTCAAGGATGGAATATTACTGCATGAAATCTGGGGTTTCCAAGAAGCAAGAAGACAACTGAACCACCTTTCTGGCCCAGCTCCCATAAATATTTATATTAATTACAATGCCATGTTTTCCTTCTTGCTGAAACATAAAAGTTTCCCTTTTTTTTATGTTTTCTTCTTTAATGAATTGCACTTATCTTAAACTAAATTACCCTCCCATTCCAATTTCTAAATCTTCTCCTACTTGCTTCATTCCTTTAAAAGATTTCACACATATAGTCTTATTCAAGTTCAAGTATGATCATTGGCCAGCTCCCAGGTTATATCAATTTTGGAAAAGATTTGTTACCAAGGATTCCAAATTTTGGAAAACCATTATTCAAAAAAATTTAGAGCTTTGTAATGAGGTTTTTTTCCGTTCAAGAAAATCAAGTAGAAACATAAAGAAATCATAGTTGAATAGAATTTAATATTTGCATCCTTAAATTTTCTTCTTGTTAAGAAGATATTTTTTTTATTTTAAAATTTCTGAATTCTTGAATTTCCAAAAAAATTAATTCAAAAGGCAAAAAAAGTATCCAAAATTCCAATGAGAAAATTGAATTTTTTTAATTCCTTTGGTTTTTTGAAGGATTTTCTTAAGGTAAATGATACATCAGAGAATTCTAAAAAAAATATTGAAATGTTCCGCTAATCTTTTTTTTGGCTTTCTGATAGCTTGAGTTACCAAAAATAATGAAATCAAAAGGCAAATTAAAGGATCCCAGTTTCCAATGAGAAAATTGTTTTTTTTTTTTGATTTTTTTGGTTTTTTTGATGGGATTTTTTAAGGGCAAAGGATACATTCAAAAAATCTAAAAAAAAAAAAATATTGGGAATTTCTTGGAATTTTGGTTATAATTTATAATAGCTGAATTAAGCAAAAACAATAATAAAAATAGCGCAAGTAAAAATCCAAAAACCCATTGAAATATTGGTTTTTGCTGAATTCTTTTATTTTTGGATTCCATTTTTGGAGGGGTCTGAATGGATCAAAAGTTACAAAAAATTTTTTTGGGGGGTTCCAACCCCAGCTAAAAGACTGCAGCTTCAAAAATACAAAAAAGAAATTTGTTGATAGTATTGTGAAATAAAGTATTTTTTGGTGTAGCATCAAAGGAGCGCAACAGCGCTTAGACATAATTTTTGGTGAAACAAAGGATTGGGTCCATGAGAAAATTGATGCCCTAAAATATAAAAAGAATAAAAAAATGAAAAATGGAAAAAGTAAAAAAAGTAAAAAAAATGAAAATGATGAAAATAATGAAAATAAAAAATAAAAAAGGGCATTGAGTTTTACATGCCCCCAAACCTAAAAATCACATGGTTTTGATGTTTCCAAAATGTCCCCCAACGTCCCCAATGCACGCAGTAAACCTGGCAAAAACACAGTTTTTGGGTTTTGTCAAAAAATAAAAAATAATAGGGGATAGGAAGGCATCTCAAAAACCTTTAAAATAACTTTGAAAAATTTTGGCCATGTTTAAGGCCTTCAAAATTTCCCTCAAAAACTGAAAAAAAACACTCCACCTCTCAAATATTTTTGCATTTTTATTTTTTTTCCTTGATCATTTTGAAAAATCTGAAGAGATAAACTTTTTTGCCAATTTTGAATTTGCAACCCTGTGGTTGCAAATGGGCGCAAAACCCTGTTTGTGACCCATCTGAGTTGCATTGTTATAATATATGTATATATAGTTATATTCTTGAAAAAAAAAATTATCTCTCATTTCTTTTTTTGATTTAAATAAAAAAATTAAAAAACAGATAATTAATAAATGAATCAGTTAAATTCAAAATATAAATATATAAAAAAAGTATAAATAAATAATATGAAATAAATAAAAAAAATAAAAAAAGAATTAATTGATTAAATTGAAAGTATGGGTGACCCTAAAAGTATAAATATAAAAAAATATAAATCAATAAAATGAAATGAAATGAAATAAGTAAAAGATAAAATGAATATCTAAAAAATAAATTTATCCATTGAATTAAAAGGAAAAATATAAAAAAAAATATTCATATATAATTTTTAAAATATGTAGGCAATTGCATATGTGCCATGTATAGGTGTAATCCAAATGGGATGCACATATGGGCCTCTATGTCCCACTGGATAACCACACAGACCCCACAGGTCTGTATGGATGTTGCAGATTTGGGGAAACTGGCCCAAAAACATGTGAAATAGGTCATTTGGTACATGGGCCATCACAGGCCCATTGGGATGGATGGGCCACACCAGCCAAATAGGCTTGTATGGGCATTATTGGGCCCAAGGTTCATTTTGGACATACTTGGCCCGCCAAAGTGTGTATAATCAAGCTATTGGGCTGGGATGGCCCATTGGGGCCGTCGCCCATGTTGCGGCCTGCTTGGGCCGCTGTTTCTGGCATTTGGCCAATTTGGGGGCCCAAAGGCCCACACAGGGCAGTTAAAGGGGGTAGGGCGACTCCAAATGAAGTCCCTCAACCCCGGTGTGGTTCCCCATCCTGGACACCCTGGCCACCTTAAGACCTCAATCCATAAACTGTTGCGCAAACGTACCGTCCGGCATCTAAAAAAAAAAAAAAAAAAAATGGAAAAAAAAATAATAATTCCAACTCATCCTCAGGCTCATCTGCGCCGTCATCATCGCGCGTCGCGCGTCCTTATTGCTACCGTTGCGCGGCGCTCATCCTCATTGTTACCGTCGCGCGGCCCTCATCCATGATTTACCAAATCCATCCCGACTGTACCCCCAAGCATTTGTCAAATCCTTGGATCCGTCAAATCTCCCATCTCACTCAATCTATCAGTCGTGAATCCCAAGCCTGTCAGGATTTACTCAACCATCTCAAGCCAATCTCCTATCTGCCCATCCGCGCTCTCACAAACTTCATCCGTCACCTCTCCTGGGGCTCTCCCACCCACTTCTGCCTTTGGACAAGGGGTGAAGAGTGTCAACTACCGCCCACGGAAATCTGCGGCGGTTTGGTTCATTTCCCTTTCCCACCCCATCCCCCTTTGGATGAGGGGTGGGTGATTCCGGTATTGTTGCGTGCGCCCATCCACGGACGGACGCGAGTGACCACGTGATTTTCTTTCCTTTTTTGCTCTATTTGTAGAATCCGTTGTACATAGTCTAACAGGGCCTCCTGCCCATATAAGGAGGGGCTCTCCCCTGCCTTTTGGATCCATCATTGGAGCATGGAATCATTGGAGCATGGAATCATCCAGCTTGAAATCAGCACACCCTTGATCCTTGAGCTTCCATACTCAAACCCTTGATCCTTTATCCTTATCACCAACCAATAGCCTTGCTGGTTGAAGAAAAATTCTGTCTGTTGGAATTTTATGAGTGTGTTATACCACTCCTTGATCCCATTCTCTGACCATACTGGTACTGATCCCTGATCACCTTTCTGGAGCCAATCACGATTGATTGAAGAGGTCTTATTAAGCTTAAGACCTGGAGTGTTATACCTCCCCTTAGCTTCTTTGGAGTTGCATTCTGCCAGCCTACTCTTGAGTCCCTTGAGAAGTGTTGAGGTTATCCTTGCTTCAAATCAGTTACTGTTTGCTTTAGAGCTTCTTAAAAATTGTGTTTTGTCCTGTACAGCCACCCACAGTTATCTGGTAGCCTTCAAGCGCTTGATTGCGGAGAGTTTGGCAGGTTCATTGAGAACCTGGAGGTTGCTTGGGTTTGAGTTGATCATCCCCAATCTTCTGCTGGCGACCAGAGTTTTCAGTGTGTGGGTGTTGTTTACATACAAAAGCTTTTGTTCTTTGAACTCTAAGGGGACTTTAACTTCTTTTGTTCAAGTTTTTCCCTGCATAATCTTGTCTCAGATAGTGCTGTTCCATTGCTACCAAAATATTATCATCTTTATCCTTTACTCCTTGATTCCTCATTTACCAGGTTCTGGACCTTGATCTGTGTTACATTTAAATATTTTTGTAACACTCAGGAGGGCAGCCTAAACAGCACCTTTCCCCTCCACAGAACTGCCACGGCCTAGCACCGTTTGGAGTCTTACATTTGGTCCCCCGGGCCGGGATTGAACCAGCAACCTTGGGATTTACAGTCCCAACTTGAAGAATCAACTCCAAAATCCAATCCAATTTTTTTCTTTTATTTTTCTGTTTGTTATTTTTTCAGATCTGATCTGTGGAGGCAGCTTGGTCCAGAAGTAAGTCCTCCCAATTGTGCACCATCTGGGCAAGATCCTTGTTGTTTTTGTGAAACTCTACTCTTGCCACACTTGTGAGCCACCTTGGAACTCAGCTTGTTTGGATCTCTTAGGAACCCTTCAACATGGAATCTGCTGGATCCTCTTTATCTTTTTGGGCCAAGATGGTCAAAATCAAACCTCAGAACAAAAATTCAGGCTTCAATGGGACCAATGTTGAACAATTCCTGGACTCCTATGAGATGGCTGTGGAAGTGGATGGTGCCAGTGAATATGATATGGCTTATCAGTTACGGTTTTTTATCTCTTCTGACAAAGTTATGGAGGTTATTGAATCGTTTGAGGGATTTGAAACTCACAACTGGCGGCTCCTGAAGGAGGCTATGTTGGCCTATTGGCAAAAATAGATGTAGCCAGATTTACTTTGCAAGACTTGGATTCCCTAGTCTCTCAATGGATCTCAAATGGTGGTATCTCCTCAGCCTCTGACTATCAGACTTTCAGAAAATCTTGGGACCCTATCCAGTCCTATCTTATCTGGAACAATCACATTGATACATTGGACAAAATTTGAGCGCAATTTTTTCAGTCTTTCCCTCCAGGAGTGCAGGAAAGAATTCAAGATGAATTGGTGAAATCTGGATCCATGATCACGACAAGAGACAATTGGTTCAAGCTCCCTGCTTTCATGGTTCTTAGGAATACTGTGGATAAAGTGATGAAAGGTCAAACAGCTCTCACCTTTGAAAAACCTAAAATCACTGAACCAGTCCTTTCCCCCTCTTTTCAAGCATCTAACAAAATCATGAATAAGATGGAAGCCAATCCCAGACCTAAACCCAATCCTCAGACCCACCAGGAGACACCTACTATAGATGAGATCACTAAATTACTTCAGGAATTTGAGAATAAAATAGATCAGAAAATATCCTCTTTAGCCACTCCTAAACCTGCTAATTCTGTTCCTAAGTCTACTATAGTCTGTTATTATTGCCATAGGGAAGGCCATGGTACTGGTAGATGTCCTGAACTCCAGAAGGACAAGTAGGAGAAGTTAGTAGAGTAGAAGGGAAATAATTTTTTCCTTCCTAATGGTGCTTTGATCCCTTTTGATTCTTCTTGACCGATCCGTCATGTGGTGGCCTCATACCAACCACCAACTCCTAAGAAGGCATCCTTTGTCTCTGTGGATTTTCAATCATCCTGTGGAACTCTGCAACCTTGTTATCCCCCAGCTATCACTTCTTCCAGCTTCCCTGGAACCTATCAATCCAATCCAGCTAGGAAATACCATGAGGAACCAAAACCTCATAAGTCTCCTCCTGTTCCATCCTCAATTCTGCAAAAACCCGTTAAACGTCAATATTCACCTGAGCCTCCTTCCTCTGATGTGGAAGACATGGAAGTAGAAAGGGAACCACTTATGGAAAGGTTCCAGGACAACTCTGATCCTCCCCCTCTTCAACCTGCCCAACCCTCAGATCCTCTTCCATCACCTATTGCACCTGATCTTCCTCCCTCCACCCAGCCCAAAGTTTGATTTGAGAAGGGCATCTCCAACAAATACCCTAATGCTGTGGAAGGAGTATTAAAGAAAATTTCTGATCTTAAAATCCCTGATCTATCTGTGGCTGAACTCCTGTCAATCTCTCCATCTGTGGCAGAAGGGATGAAGAAATTGGTTTCTCATCAACGTGTGGATATTGGTCCGGATGAATTAAAGGTCTCCTCTGGTACTCTGATAGAGGATTCTGGTGGAACAGATCCCTCTTCAGATACCAACCTGTATTCCTGTCCTCTTGGTTTCCTTCCATTTTGTCTTGGTGATTCAACTAAAACGGTTTCTCTCCTTGTGGATTTGGGTTCTCAGCTCAACTTGATTTTGGACTCCATGGCCTGCAAGCTTAAACTTAGCCCAAGGGTCAGTTTCAACTCTGCGGTTTATGGAATTGGGAATCAGTCCTGTGAACTGGTAGGTATTGCTGAGGATATTCCTGTTTGAATTGGTCAAAATATTGTTGGCACCTGTCACTTCTGGATCACTCGTCTGGATGGTCCCATGATCTTGGGAAGGCCTTTATTAATGGACTTTGGTGCTACCCTGATGTTTTCTGATCAAGTTGGGGAGAGAATTCTCCTCCCTGATGCTGATGGCAGAAAGATTGAAGTTCTCCTTTGTTCTTTGGATTCTGGTTGTTGGGAAAGAGACTTCCCTGGTCATCCTCCCAAATCTGTCCTGAAAGGAAAGCAGAAAGAAAACTCTCATTCCTTTCATCCTCATTTTTTAGCAGAATAGTTGGCCCTACTGATAGTTGTAGTTCTTCTCAGCCTCAGACTTCAACTCATGGACCAACTGCCACCTCAGAGGCATATTTTTCTTTTTCCTCATCATTTTCTTCTCATCCAAATAAGATCAAAACCCAAAAACATGAAAAGTCCAAAAAATCCAAAAATATTTCTTCTCTGTCTGGATCTGTTGTATCTTCTTTTCCTTTTTATTTTCAGCCTGATCACTCATCCTCTATTCCGGTTTTGAATCTCAGCAATGAGTCTAAACTAGATCTTGATCTCAATTCTTTTCCTGGTGGCTTTGGTATGAAGGAGTATGGTCTTAGGTGGAGGCAATCTGGGGTAGAAGTAAGTCCTCCCAATTGTGCACCACCAAGGGCTTCTACTACTGTCATTTTTGAAACTCTACCCTGTGCCACACATGTGAGCAATGTGTTATCTTTTGGATCCTCTTTTATGGAGAAGGCACCTTTCAAGGACGCAGCAGAACATTGGACTTGGAAGATGTTGGAACATGGCCTCAGTTTTCATAGTCAGATCTCACTGGTCAATGCTTGGAGGAAGCAGGGATTTCTCTCCTTTGCCACCAAGTACAAACCAGTTGCAAAGAAGGTCCAGCCAGTCAACCAACCAATGCCTCTCAACCTCAATCCTCCTCTTATGCGTCCTCCGCTATCCCGCAATCCTTACTGTGGTCTATCCAAATCCCTCACTGGTCCATTTATTCCCTCTGGTCGGTTCACTAAAGAACGTCTGAAAGTGGTCAACTTTGGTCCAGATGGATGGCTTCTTCCTGATGAGTTAAATTTTATCAAAAAAATTTTGTCTCTAAGGGAAAAATCTATTGCATTCTGTGAAGAAGAGAGAGGTCTCTTTAAAGAATCCTATGGTCTCCCTTACATCATCCCCGTAGTTAAACATGACCCTTGGCAAAAGAAAAAGATCCCAATCCCTGCTGCTAAAGTCAACAAATTCATCAAGTTGGTCCGCCAACAAGTCCGAACCGGTTTATACAAACAATCGACTTCTAGCTATTCCAGTCCTTTTTTCTGTGTTCTAAAGAGTAATGGTAAACTTAGAGTAGTTCATGATCTCCAACCTCTTAATAAAGTTACTATTAAGGACTCTGGCATGCTGCCTGCCACTGAAGAATTTGTTGAATACTTCTCTGGGAGAGCTTGCTATGGTTTAGGTGACATTATGGGTGGCTATGACAAACAATCCTTGCATCCTATTTCTTGTCCCCTCACTACTTTTGATACTCCCCTTGGTTTATTTCAGCTGACTCAATTGCCTCAAGGTGCCACTAACTTGGTTGCAGTCTATCAGGCTCAGATGATGTGGATCCTCCAGGACAAAATCCCGGATCATGCGGGTATCTTTATTGATGATGGTGGGATTAAAGGTTGAGTTTCTGACTATGATAATGAGCTCTTACCTTGGCACTCAGGAATCCAACAATTTATCTGGGAGTATGCTACTGTCTTGGAAAGAATTTTGTTTCAAATCAAGGAATCTGGCCTTACTGTCTCTGGATCAAAACTTGCCGCCTGTGTCCCTGCCTTGGAAATTGTTGGTCATAAAGTCTGCAAGGACGGAAGAAGGATGGCACCATCTAAAGTCAACAAAATCATCTCCTGGACTACCCCAATAAATCCAACGGAAGTTAGAGGTTTCCTAGGTGTTGTAACTTATGTCAAGCTCTTCATTCCCTCGTTATCCAAAATCTGTATTCCCTTGTGTTGCTTAACCAGGAAGGATGCTGAATGGATTTGGACCCAAGACTGTAAACAATCATTTCAGTTGCTCAAAACAATTGTTGGGAAAGACATTGTTTTGAAAAAGATCACTTATGGACCTGGAGACGGCAAGATCAAGCTGGCAGTGGACTCGAGTTATCAATTGGCTGGGGCTGTTCTTACCCAGGAAGATGAAAATGGTTTGGATCGCCCTGCTCTGTATGAATCTCTTCTTTTCTCAGATGTGGAATCCAGGTACTCCCAGCCAAAACTGGAACTTTGCGGTGTGGCCCAAATGTTAAAGAAGCTTCAGACTGTCCTTTGGGGTCAACACTTTGAGTTGCAAGTTGATGCACAATCCATTATTGAAATGATCAATGCACCCAGCTTCCCAAATGCTCTGATGACTCGTTGGGTGGCTTTCATCCAGTTGTTCCCTTTTGATATTTTTCACAGGCCTGGAAAATCTTTCACCATGCCTGATGGTTTATCTCAACAACATATTGGAGACAATGAATCAGAGGTTGGAATGGATTTTGATGAGGAAGAACCCTTGGCCCGCCCTGTCTTTGCCTTCTCCTCCCAAAATTACTCTGGTTTCCAGCAAGGTTTCTGGCTTAAGTTAGAGCATTACCTTTCAACTCTCCAAAGACCCCCTGACCTCTCTGCAAAAGAATTCCGGTCCCTTAAAAAGAAGTCCTTCAAAAGTTTCTTAAGAACCCCAGCTCTGAATCAGTAGCAGCTTTCCTTCATGAGACTTGGACAATGCGTTATTGCTTGGCCCAATCTTATTCTACAGATGGTGGCTCAGAATTTGGTGGAAAGCTTGCTGAAATGATCCAATTGCTCCCTGGACAACATAGAGTTTCTACCCCCTATTATCCTGAAGGACAAGGCATGGTGGAAAGAGACCATGCGCCCTTGAAGGCTGCTCTGGTTAAACTGGCTGGTGAAAGTGGCAAGAATTGTCAAAAGTTTCTCCCCTTGGTCCTCTTCTCTGATTGAATTTCCACAAAGCAAACCACTGGTTACTCTCCTAATGAAATCATCTTTGGTCAGAGGGCTGTTCTTCCTCTTGATCTTGAAATGGAGTCTTTCTTGGGCATCTCTTGGGAACAAGTTTCCTCAACTACTGACCTATTAGTTGCCAGATCAAAGCAACTAGAGAGGAGTGAAGATACTCAAAACAAAGCTTATCAGAAGATGATGGAATCAAGAGCAAAATCAGTTCAGTATTGGGAAGATAAACACCAAAATCAAATCAGGGACCCTTTAAACCATGGTGATCTGGTATTGGCTTATAATTGTTCCTTGGAAGCTCAGTGGGGAAAGCTTTTCTCTAACTGCTGGAATGGTCCTTACCGAGTAGTCCGTCAAGTTAGAGGTGGATCATATCTTTTGGAGGAGCTGGATGGTACTCAGATGACCAGAAGGCTCTCTGCTGATCAGGTCAAGAAATTTCACTCTTGTGGAGGCAACTTGGTCCAGAAGTAAGTCCTCCCAATTTTGCACCATCTGGGCAAGATCCTTGTTGTTTTGTGAAAACTCTACTTCATGCCCCACATGTGAGCACTTGGGACGCCTTCTTCATTTTATCTCAGCCACTTCTAGGATTTTTGGTTGGATCAACATATTTTTTTTCAACCACTCTCAAGATCAAAATGGCCATTCTTTGGTTTCAATCATCTTTCTTTCCTTTCTTTTTTTTATGGCATCAAACTCGGGAGCAGACTAGGGACAGTCTGTAAGTTGGGGAGAGATGTGGTGCCCCATCCTGGACACCCTGGCCACCTTAAGACCTCAATCCATAGAATGTTGCGCAAACATACTGTCCGGCATCTAAAAAAAAAATAATAATAATAATTCCAACTCATCCTCAGGCTCATCCGCACCGTCATCATCGCGCGGCGCGCGTTGAGCATCCTTATTGCTACCATTGCGCGGCGCTCATCCTCATTGCTACCGTCGCGCAGCGCTCATCCATGATTTACCGAATCCATCCCGACCGCACCCCCAGATTGTCAAATCCTTGGATACGTCAAATCTCCCATCTCACTCAATCTATCAGTCGTGAATCCCAAGCCTGTCAGGATTTACTCAACCATCTCAAGCCAATCTCCTATCCGCCCATCCGCGCTCTCACAAACTTCATCCGTCACCTTTCCTGGGGCTCTCCCACCCACTTCCGCCTTTGGACAAGGGGTGAAGAGTGTCAACTACCGCCCGCGGAAATCTGCGGCGGTTTGGTTCATTTCCCTTTCCCACCCCGTCCCCCTTTGGATGAGGGGTGGGTAATTCCAGTATTTTTGCGTGCGCCCATCCACGGATGTACGCGAGTGACCACGTGATTTTCTTTCCTTTTTTGCTCTATTTGTAGAATCCGTTGTACATAGTCTAACAGGGCCTCCTGCCCATATAAGGAGGGGCTCTCCCCTGCCTTTTGGATCTATCATTGGAGCATGGAATCATTGGAGCATGGAATCATCCAGCTTGAAATCAGCACACCCTTGATCCTTGAGCTTCCATACTCAAACCCTTGATCCTTGATCCCTATCACCAACCAATAGCCTTGCTGGTTGAAGAAAAATTATGTCTGTTGGAATTTTTTGAGTGTGTTATACCACTCCTTGATCCCTTTCTCTGACCATACTGGTCCTGATCCCTGATCACCTTTCTGGAGCCAATCACAATTGATTGAAGAGGTCTTATTAGGCTTAAGACCTGGAGTGTTATACCTCCCCTTAGCTTCTTTGGAGTTGCATTCTGCCAGCCTACTCTTGAGTCCCTTGAGAAGTGTTGAGGTTATCCTTGCTTCAAATCAGTTACTGTTTGCTTTAGAGCTTCTTAAAGATTGTGCTTTGTCCTGTACAGCCACCCACAGTTATCTGGTACCCTTCAAGCGCTTGATTGCGGAGATTTGGGAAGGTTCATTGAGAACCTGGAGGTTGCTTGGGTTTGAGTTGATCATCCCCAATCTTCTGCTGACGACCAGAGTTATTAGTGTGTGGGCATTGTTTACATACAAAAGCTTTTGTTCTTTGAACTCTAAGGGGACTTTAACTTCTTTTGTTCAAGTTTTTCCCTGCATAATCTTGTCTCAGATAGTGCTGTTCCATTGCTACCAAACTATTATCATCTTTATCCTCTACTCCTTGATTCCTCATTTACCAGGTTCCGGACCCTGATCTTGGTTACATTTAAATATTTTTGTAACACTCAGGAGGGCAGCCTAAACAGCACCTTTCCCCTCCACAGAACTGCCACGGCCTAGCACCGTTTGGAGTCTTACACTGATTGCGGTTGCCAAACTGGTTGCGGCTGCAGGAGCTGGGACTGATAGTCCCGGCTCAGTCCCCTCCCCTTGCTCAACATTGCAAGGGAGGGGGATGGATGTTGGAATACGACCAGCCACCAAGACTACCCAGGCCAGTTGCAGCAAGGCTAATGGCGGTGGGAGGGGATTTCATCACCCCCCAACTGATCAAGGGAACAACAGGGCGCTCTCCCCCCCATTACCAAGGGAGAGTTTCCAAGGGCTGGGGGTACTTGATCCCCCCCAGACCACATGACTGTTTATACAGTCCAGGCCGTTTGCTTTGAGGCAACAGGTGGTGGGGGGATTTCATCACCCTCCCACCCGTGTATGTGGGATTGCACAAAGCAAGCAGGGTGCTCTCCCTCCTCCTTTACCAAGAAGGAGGTTCCAAGGGCTAGAGGGACCTGATCCCCCTCCAGCCCACTTTTTTTGATGGTCCACCTGGGGAAAATCGCGTCCCAGGCAACCAGCAGGGGATGTGACCACCCCTGCTGGTTACCCAGGTAAGAAAGAGGGGGGGGGGGCATGTCCGCCAGTAACACCCCCCCCCCCCCTTGGTGAGAGTTAGTGGAACCAGGTGTACCCTTGGTCAAACATGGCCCATTGTTTTGGCCAGGAGCTGGTTGCATGAGGCAACAAGCCTGTGAAGTGAGGTCACAATTTTTAAAAGGGCAGGTTTTAAGGTCAGCCAGCCCAAGGGTTTGGAAAGCAAAGGGCTGGTTCAACCCTGTAAAGATGGAAACATCAAATTTGACCAGAATGGGATGGTTGTAAGGGTACAGGGACTGAAGCCATGGGGTGTAGCCCAAACCAAATAACAAGGCTTTTAGAGCCTGTAGAGCTCTTTTTGGGAAGAAAGTTTGCTTTTTATCTTGTTTTATCATGGTCCTACAAGATTCCAATCTTTTTTTTATTAAGGAGCCCTTCTCCCTTCTGTTTTCCATCATATCCATTCAAATTCATCCAATCAATTGTTCAACAAATTGCCCCATTGTGAGAGCCCATTATCCTTTATAGAAACAAGGTTCCCAGCATTTATTATGCTTTAAATTACTGCTCCTCCTGCCATTCTGGCCATAATATTCAAACATTATCAGTACCAGGATTTATTGGATCCACTTTTGGGATCCATGTGTTGTCATTTCTCCATCATCAACCAAAATTCAAGCCCATGAGTCAACTCTCCAGTGCAGAATCTCCATTCTGAGGTACCAGCTCCTGCATGACCACTTCCGTTGACTAAATTATCATCTGATCCACTACCACCTATCTCATCCTGGGCTGCCACCTATCTCATCCGCTCCCCCTTTCCTCTCTTCCAATTTCTACCTTTCTTTCTTTTCCTATCTCCTACTTGCTCTACAAGCTCTCATCTTCTCACTCCCTCATCTGACCACTTATCCGACTCCGCTTCCCTTTATCTTGACCATCTGCTTACTGCCTCTGCTCTTGCCTCAATCTTCTTGACCCAATCAACAACTCAAGATTCTTCTTTATATCACTTCCAGTACAATCAAGCCCAACTAAACTGCTGTTACTTTTGATCAGAGTCAAGGTGCTGGCCTATAGCCTTAATTCATTCTTTCTTTCTCACAAAATTTTTCTCCTGTTGCTGCAGATCTTCCTTTCTTCAATTTCTTTCTTTACTTATTTCCTTTTCTTCATTCCAACCTTCCATTCATTGTCTCAAAATAGAGGATTCTGGGTGATAACTCCACTCTTTCATTCTTTGCCACTAAAAAAAGATACCTAAGTCCTGTCTTTCCTTCATGCTCTTGTAAGACCATTGGTCTTTGTTTAAAATAAAATTCAGATCTCCTGTCCTCATCTTTTCATGGTTAAAAGCCAAAGGACCTGATCAACTAGCCTGCCAATTCAAAGAACAATGGAATCCAACCAATCCCTGCTGAAAACGTTGACGGACTCGATTCCCATTCTCTATGTCTTGAACTTATTGCTTTGGAGATCCAAGATTATAACAATCCTGTTGCTCAAAGGTATCACACAGTGGTTAACTTCCTCAGAGCCCAAAAAGTGTACTCCCAAAGTAAATTTAGAAATTTTGGTTACATTATTGCCAAATTGGACAACCAAACCTACATAAATTGTGTGAAGGAACATCATCTCATCAATTGAATCAAACTGTGGAAGTCCATCAATGAGTACTACCCCTCCTTTCAAACTGAAAATTGATCAAGAGGTGTTTTTTTTAATTTCTTAATCTCTAAATTTATCCCAAGAGATTCAAAACATTTATAACTGATACCAGAGCCTGTCTTCTTCAAATTTCCGAGATTGGAATTCAAATTGACAAAAACATTGTTGCTTACCTCTTAATCTATAAATTTCCCCCTCAACTGGATAATCTCAAGACAACCATCATGCACTCACTAGGCAAAGAAAGGATTGATGCGGATTTTTTCCTCCAAAATCCTAATCAGATCAAGAACAATGTAGTGGCAAGATTTTACACCCTGGCCCTTGTAACTAAAGGGAACACCATCAAGTGAAGAGCAACATGGCACAATCCTCAAGCCAACCACAACCAAAGTAAATGTTGGTGGCTCTATCCGCATCTGCAAACCAACCCAGGAAACTATTGAGTTTCTGTGACAGCACCTTACACTTCCACACCAAATCCTCAAAAGTCCTCCTCAACCCACCTGGAAAGTCCTCCTCAACCCACCTGGCTTACAACTTTTCTATGGCTGTGCCACCAAATCTCAATCATAACCAAGTACTTCTTGGCTCTGGATCTTAAAACTGCATGTTCAACAATCCTGATTTATTTCCTCATCTTCACCACAACAGAACCAAAATCCAAACTGGCAAACAAAATTCTCTGATCTCATCCCTAGGTAGTGGGACTGCTGTCCTAAAAACCTCCCTAGAAACCCTTAATCTCAACAACTCTCTGTATGTCACCAATCTTGCTATCAATCTTGTGTTTCTTGGTCAACTCATACATAAGGGCTTCTCTCTGGCTCTTCCAACCGCAAACAACTTTGCAATATTTCATCAAAATTGTTGAATACTGTTGGGGGTGATTGAGGACAATATTCTTTTCATTGACAACAGAATTGACCGTCTTCCTCCCACTTCCTTCTCTTTGATATCTCTCTCCACAATCCACAAACAATTCTGTCACGCCCACCTTGAAAAGACTTTTCTTCTTTCCAAAGAATTTCCCAATGTCAAATGGGACCAGATTGAGTGTGTCTCATGTGCAAAAGGGAAAATTGATTGTCAACCCTTCCTTGGTCACCTCCTGACCAGAAAAAGCCTGTTTGAACTCATCCAAACCAATGTGTGCGGTCTCATTAACCCCCCTTCTCTCTCCAGCTGCAGGTACTTCCTGCTCCTTACCAATGACATTTCCAGGTTCAAAACATGTGTACCAATCAAACTCAAATCAAATTTGACTTAAAAGGTGATTAAGTTCATCAAAATTCAAGCAAATCAGAAAGGAAAAATTTTGAAAGTCTTCCACTCAGATAATGGTGGCAAATTCATAAATCACTGAATTGCCAATTTCTTTCTTGAACATGGGATCAAAAACACAACATTGGAACCTTACACTCCTCAAAATAATCCTTTTGATGAAAGAGGAAATTGCTCTCTTCCTGAGGCAGCAAGAACCACCATGATTGATATTAAAATTCCCACCTTACTTTGGGAAGAAATCCTGGTTGGTGCTTGCATTATTCTCAACCTTCTTTCTTCTCTTCAATATAAATTTGCTGCATACCAACCCTGGACCAACAAATCCCCAAATCTTCATCTAATTTTCTTCCTTGGCTCTAAGGCTATCCTCCTCAATCAAAATTCCACTCCCGTTAAACTCAACAAAAAGGGGTTAGAAGGCATCCTGGTTGTATTTTAGCTCCAACTACAGTTTTATTGGGTCTACTTTCCTAACCTCACGCACATTTTTTGTTCAAAACATGTCAAAATGTTTGAAAATTCTTTGTAATCTCTTACCTCCTTAGATGAAACCTTACCCCCTGAAACCTTCTTTGATCAACTTTTAACTGATGAATCCCTTATGATTGAAAGCCTCAACTCCAATATCTCTCCTTCCTCCACTCCCAACACTTCTCTCATTGCCAACAATTCATCCTCTGCTGAAAACTCTCCCTCTAAATGCTCTCCTCACAAAAAAATCTCTCTCATGGCTCCTGTTACCACCTCTCAGTCCAAAGCCAGCTTGGAATCCTTAAGCTTCAACTCCAATGATGACTCCAAAGTTGTCAAGTAACTTCAAGCCACCTCTCCTTCAACCCTTTGCAATCAATCCACTCTGCAGAAACCACAGCAATATGCATTTGTTTCCCAAACCATTACCAAGAGCTACTTTGAAGCCACCCACTGTGACAAGAAAGAGAAATGGATAAAGTCAATGAAGTTCACAATTGATGGCATTGACCTCATTAAGTTCTGGGAAGGATTCCAATTTCTTCCCAAAAGAAAAACTGCCCTGACTACTGTGTGGGTTTATCACATCAAGGAAGGACTTGATGAAACTGGCATCTCCTTTAAATAATCATTGTGCGTTCAGGGCTGCAAACAAATTGAATTCTTTTATTACAGCCAAAACTAAGCTCCAAATGGCTCAATCACCACTCTCAGTTTCCTACTTGTCTATGCTCTCTGCTGCAAGCTCACCCTTTTGCAAATGGAAATCAAGTCTGCTTTCCTACACGCTTTACTTGACAAGAACATCTTCCTCAAGACACCCCTAGGCTATTATTCAAAATAAAAATTCTTCTCAAACTCAAGTAGGCTCTTTATGTCTTGAAGAAAGTGCCAAAAAGCTGGTATGAAACCCTTAAAAACTGGCTACTTGAGGAAAACTTCACAACATAAAGTGCCAATCCTTGCCTTTACATATGCACAACCAAACAAATCTATGTCTTTGTGAACATTGATGACCTTCTAATAGTGTTTAATTCAATTGATTTCAGGAATCAATTAAAAACCAAGTTTAAAATTTCACAAGACGGACCCCTAAGTAAGATCCTTGGAAATCAACATGTAAACACCAAAGATAGCCTTGGTCTGTTGCAACCCAGTCCCATCAAAACTTCCCTTCTTGAGCTGGGACTCACCAATTGTAAACCAATCAGCACTCTGTTTACTCCCAACATAAAGCTTACTCCCACCACAGAAGACAAGCACAAAGCCTTCCTTGAAGTAAACATAAACTATTGATCCTCTACCAGTTTCATCAATTTAATAGCTAGTCAAACTTGACCTTATCTCTCCTATTGAATCTCCAATATCTCTTGCTTTAATAATAAACCCAGGATGACCCACTGGATTGAGTCAAAACATGCCCAGAATTATTTAAACTCATCAAAATAGTTAGCCTTGCCTCCACAAAACTCATCCTTGGAGTACAAAATGGAGGTTTTCAGCGACCCCAACAGCAGAAATGACCCTGAATCCCAACAAAGTCACACCAGATATCTCATTCTTATGTACGGCTGCCCAGTCTCTTGGAATAGTCAACTTCAACCAACAATTTCTCTCTCATCCACCAAAGGTGAACTCAAGTCTCTTGTTCTTGAAACTCAAGAAAAGATCTGGCTGTCTCAACTCCTTTCCAAAATGAATCCCAATCAAAAATTCAACCACTGTGCCTTCATTTACAAAAAGACACTGAATGATATGGTAAATCAATATTCACATCAGGGTTCCCTCAAACATTTGGACACACAAATCAAATGTCTGCGTCAACAACGTGATAATCATTCCCTCATCATTCACCTCATCCTCTTTAATCAAATGTTGGCATATTCCCTGAAGAAAACCGCTCTTTTCTCTTCTGTTGCTCATCTTACTTCAACCATCTTTTCACCTCACATATGATCACGGAGGTTTGTTTTCATTTATCCATCATTAACCAAAATCCAATCCCTTGAGTCAACTATCCATTGTAGAATATCCATTCTGAGGTACCAGCTCCTGCACAACCACTTCCGTTGACTACATTATTATGTGATCATCCACCACCTATCTCATCCTGGGCTGTCACTGTAATACTCCAAACGGTGCTGAGCCGCAGGCAGTTCTGTGGAGGGGAGAAAGTGCTGTTTAGGCTGCCCTTCTGAGAGTTACAAAAATATTTAAATGTAGCAGGAATCAAGTTCTAGAACCTTGTAACTAAGGAATAAATGGAAAGGATGAATTTTGATAGTAGTTGGCAGCAATGGAAGAACACTATCTGAGGCAGGATGGTGTGGGAAAAAACTTGAAAAAAACTAAGTTAAAGTTTTTTCATAGTTCAATAGAACAAGGAAGTTGTAAGTAACAACACCCACAAGCTAATAACTCTTGTCTTCAGTAGAAAATTAGGAAATATCAACTCAATCCCAACCAACCTCCAGTTTCTCAATGAACCTGCACAACTATCCCCAATCAAGCACTTGAAGGGTACCAGATAACTGTGGGTGGCTCTAAAAAACAACGCAATTTGTCTTATGAAGCTCTAGAAGCAAAGCAGTAACATATTTGAACAAGAATAACCCAGAACTTCTCAAGGGACTCAATAATAGCGTGGTGGAATTCAAATTCAAAGAAATAAAAGGAGGTTTAACACTCCATGTTTCAAGCTTAAATAAACCTCTCAGTCAAATGTGACTGGTTCCAGAAAGACAATCAAATGAATGATCAATACCAGAGTGGTCAGAGAAAGGGATCAAAGGAGTGGTTCAAAAAATTCAAGAGTTCAACAAAATGAATTCTTCTTTAACCAGCAAGGCTATTGGTTGGTTATAAGGATCAGGTCACAGAGGGGTTGATTAAAGATTTGAGTATGGTGGCTCAAGGATCAGGGGGTAATCATAGATATACCCAGCTTAAAAGATGTAGGATGAATTCCCCGGATGATGGATCAGATTTGATTGACTCAGATGATGATGATAATGGATTATTGGACAATGGGGAAAGAAGGCAGGGGAGATTCCCTCCTTTTATGGGCAAGAGGCCCTGTAGACTACTTACAAGAGATGACTACAAATGAGGGTGGAAAAAAAGTTTTGTTTGTTTGTTTTTTAAAGAAAATGAAATGATGCGGGAAAATAGGAATTAAAATCAAACAATAACAACAAAAATGATTGGGAAATGTGAAAAAAAAGATGACAGGAAGGAGACCAGCCCATTTCACGGATGACAGCAGGCAGCGGATGGACATCCGCAGGTTGGCAGATGAGTGGTAAGGGGGATGAACATCTGCAACGGCGGTCTCTGAAGGTGATCAGGGCGGGGTTCCAAGGATTACAAATTGCTTGATGAGGGATTATTTAAGTTAGATTGGATGGGAGGATGATGGTGGTGAGACTTGAGCAAATGGGGTGATGGGATTTTGCTTGAGTCAACCTCTGAGCCAGCTCAATTGGGAGATGGCCGGTACCTGATCCCAATTCCAAGAGGGTAATCCAACAAGATGCTGTAGAAGATCTAGTGGAGGGTTACAGGGTGCAATGGAGCTGATGAGGATGATCAATTGGATTGAAGTGGAGCTTGAAAAGGGGGCTTTATGGGGGAGGTTGACTGGAATGAACATCCGCAAAAAAATTGGGCCCAAGTGCAAGAAGGAGGAATTGAATGGAGGATCCGGGGATTTGGAAGCAATAGAGGCCCTTCCTTGACCGCTAGGACAAAAAGAAGTTGGGAGATGGGAAAGAAGGAGAGTACCCATAGCAACAGATTTTTCATTTTTTTTAAAAAAAAATGAGGAGATAAAAAACTAAGAAATTTGTTTTTTAAAAAAACGTTTTGCCCTTTTCTTGAGGTCTACCAAATTTGTCACCACATCTCTCCACAACTTAAAGACTTTCCCTAGTCTGCATCTCAAATTTGAAGATATCAAGAAAAGGAGGAATAAAAAGAAATTGAGACAGAAAAATGGCCATTTCTTGACCTTGAGAGTGATTGAAGAGTTGAAAAAAATATCTTGATCCATTCAAAAGAGCCCTAGAAGTGGCAGAGATAAAACAGAGAGGGCATCACAGGTGCTCATGTATGTGGCATAAAGCAGAGTTTTCCAAAAAAACGCAGTAGGTGACCCTGGTTGTGCACTATTGGGAGGTCTTACTTTGACCCCAAATTGCCCCCAAAACAATCAAACCTCTTGAATTTATCAGCAGAGAACCTTCTGGCCAACTGAGTACCATCCAGTTCTTCCAAAACATAGGATCTGCCTCTGAATTGACAAACCACCCAATAAGGACCATTTCAACAATTTCAAGGGAGCTTTCCCCACTGAGTCTCTAAGGACCAATTTAAAGCCAAATCTAGATCACCAGGATTTAATGGATCCCTTATTCAATTTGCATTCTTATCTTCCCAATACTGAACTAATTTTTCTCTGGATTCCATCATCTTCTGATAAGCTTTGTCACAAATTCTTCACTTTTCTCCAGTTGATTGGATCTGGAACCTAATATATCAGTGGTTTAGGAAACCTGCTCCCATTAGATACCCAGGAAAGATTCCATTTCAAGATCCAGAGGAAGGACAGCTCTCTGACCAAAAATGATTTTGTAAGGTGAGTAGCCAGTGGCCCATTTAGTTGACATTCAATCAGAGAAGAGAGCCAGAGGAAGAAATTTGAAACAATTCTTTCTCCTTTCATCATCCTGTTTGACAAGAGAAACCTTCAAAGGAGCATAGCCTTGTTCCACCATTCCTTGGCCTTCCAGATAATAATGAGTAGTAACCCAATGTTTTCCAGGAAGTGATTGGATAATTTCAGCACGTTTTCCATCAAATTCAGAGCCACCATCAGTAGAATAAGATTGAGCAAAGCCACAGATCATTGTCCAGTTCTCATAAAGCAGAGCTTCCACTGATTCAGAGCTGAGATTCTTAAGGAATTTTTCTTCAACCCATCCAGAGAAATCATCTCTAGCCAAAATGAGATACTTAGAACCACCTGCTATAATATCAACCACATCAATAGCAATCCTTCCAAAGATAGTGGACTCCTCAGTAGGATAACAAATTTAAGCTGAAAACCCAAGATCACCTTTCTGTTTAAATTCAAAACTCCAGAACCATTGAGAGACGGATTTCTTCATTGATGGCCACAAGAATTGTTTGGATATGCGTCAATAAGTTTTGGTTCCCTCACAATGACCAAGACCCTCATGGAGATTCTCATAGATTGAATCTTGCTTAGAAGGGATAGTAACAACAATGAGAGCACAAGGATTTCCTCTTTTCATAAGCCTATAACCTTGGACAAAGAAATTAGAGGAATTTTTTTTAAGGGATCAAAATTCTTTGGTGGAAAGATCAGGGGGTCTTTCAAGAGTTGAAAGTTACTTCTTTAATTTAAACCAGAAACCCTGCTGAAAGCCCGAGTAATCTTGAGAGGAGAAAGAGAAGACAGGTTCAATTATAGGTTCCTCCTTGGAAAGATCCACTCTAACATCCAATTAATCATCTCCCCAAGTATTTCAAGATAAACCATAAAGCATAGCAAAAGATTTTCCAGGCCTGTGAACAATATCAAAAGAGAAAAGCTGAATAAGAGCCACCCAAAAATTCATAGGAGCATTTGGAAGGCTGGGAGCATTGATCATTTCAATGATTGATGAAGCATCTACTTGTAATTCAAAATTTTGACCCCAGAGGGCTGTTTGAAGTTTCTTCAACATTTGAGCCATGCCGCAGAGTTCCAGTTTTGGTTGAGATTATCTGGATTCTACATCTGAAAATAGAAAAGATTCATAAATAGCAGGACGTTCACAACCATTTTCATCTTCCTGAGTAAGGACAGCCCCAACAGATTGATAACTAGAATCAACAGCCAGCTTGATCTTGCCAGCTCCATTTCCATAAGCGATTTTTTTCAAGACTATGAATTTCCCAACAATCATTTTGAGCAACTGAAATGAATTTTCACAATCTTGGGTCCAAATCCATTCAGCTTCTTTCCTGGTTAGACAATGCAGAGGGGCACAGATTTTGGATAAGGTTAATTTTAAATTCACGGTGTAAGACTCCAAACGGTGCTAAGCCGTGGCAGTTCTGTGGAGGGGAAAGGTGCTGTTTAGGCTGCCCTCCTAGGAGTTACAATAATATTTTAATGTAACCGGAATCAAGGTCCAGAACCTTATGGATTAGAAATCAAACTAAGAGAAGAGGATAAAAGTTGTCGGTAGCGATGGAAACAACACTATCTGAGACAAGATGGTGCAGGGAAAGACTTGAACAAATAATTAAAGGTTTGTTCAGAGTTCAATAGAACAAGGCAGTTGTAAGTAACAACGCCCACAAGCTAATAACTCTGGTCGTCAGAAGCTGATTAGGAAAGATCAACTCAATCCCAACCAACCTCCAGGTTCTCAATGAACCTGCCCAACTCTCCGCAATCAAGCGCTTGAAGGGTACCAGATAACTGTGGGAGGCTGAACAAAACAAAAGCAATTTGTTTATGAAGCTCTAGAAGCAAATCAATAACGAATTTGAGCAAGAATATCCCAACACTTCTCAAGGAACTCAAGAATAGCGTGGCAAAATTCAACTTCAAAGAAGAAAGGAGGTATAACACTCCAGGTTTTAAGCTTAATAAAACCTCTTCAATCAAAAGTGATTGGCTCCAGAAAGATGATCAAGGAGAGATCAAGGCCAGTATGGTCGGAAAAAGGGATCAGAGTGGTATAACACACTCAAGAATTCAGGCAGACAGGAATTCTTCTTCAACCAGCAAGGCTATTGGTTGGCGATAAGGATCAAGGTCACAAAGGACTGAGTTTGAGTATGGAGGCTCAAAGGATCAAGGGGCAATCATAGATATACCCGGATAATTTGCTCAGATAAGTGGGGAAGGATGCCCACGGATAAATTGTTTATGATGATAGAATGATGGGATTCTCTGATGCTCCAATGATGGGATGCTGGAATGCTGAGATGCTGCAATGATGGAATCTGGGCCAAAAGGCAGGGGAGAGCCCCTCCTTATATGGGCAGGAGGCCCTGTTAGACTATATACAACGGATTCTACAAATAGAGCGGAAAAGGGAAGGCAACCATGTGGTCACTCGCGTTGGTCAAGGATCTGCCAAATGCTTGCGGGTGCGGTCGGGATGGATTCAGTAGATCATGAATGAGCGCCGCGCGACAGTAGCAATGAGGAGATTGGGAGGCGCAACGACAAATATGAAGACACGCAACAAACAAAGATGAAGACGTTCTATAACAACGGCGGAGATGAGAAGCAACACGGATAAAGGACGCGCGACGCGCGACGCGGATAATGGAAGCGCAGCGCGTGCGGCGCGGCGCGGCGCGACGCGGGTAAAGAATGGTTTGGATGAGCCTGAGGATAAGTTGTTCAGCCGGGCGGTACGTTTGCGCAAAAATTTTATGGATTGAGGTCTTAAGGCGGCCAGGGTGTCCAGGATGGGGCACCACATCTCTCCCCAACTTACAGACTGTCCCTAGTCTGCTCCCAAGTTTGATGCCATAGAAAGAAAAGAAAGGAAAGACAGATGATTGAAACCAAAGAATGGCCATTTTGATCTTGAGAGTGGTTGAAGAGTTGAGAAAAATATCTTGATTCTTCCAAATGAACCCTAGAAGCGGCAGGAATAGAACAAGGAGGGCGTCCCAGGTGCTCACATATGTGGCATACAGTAGAGTTTTACAACAAAAACGCAGCAAATGACCCTGGTGGTGCACAATTGGGAGGACTTACTTCTGAGATAAGTTGCCCCCACAACAATGGACCTTCTTGACTTGATCAGCAGAGAACCTTCTGGCCAACCGAGTACCATCCAGCTCCTCCAAAACATAAGATCCACCTCTAACTTGATGAACCACTCGATAAGGGCCATTCCAACGATTAGAGAAAAGCTTGCCCCACTGGGTTTCCAAAGATCGATTATAAGCTAAGACTAGGTCACCAGGGTTCAAGGGCTCCCTGATTCGATTACAGTGCTTGTCCTCCCAATACTGGACGGATTTTGCTCTGGCCTCCATCATTGTTTGATAAGCTTCATCACGAACGTCTTCACTTTGCTCCAGTTGCTTGGATCTAGCAACTAACAGATAAGTGGTTGAGGACACCTCTTCCCAAGAGATACCCAAGAAAGATTCCATTTCCAGATCCAAAGGAAGGACTGCTCTTTGACCAAAGATGATTTCATAAGGTGAGTAGCCAGTAGTCCTTTTGGTTGAGATTCAATCGGAAAAGAGAACAAGAGGAAGGAATATGCGACAATTCTTGCCACTTTCACCAGCCAGTTTAACAAGTGCAGCCTTCAAAGGGGCATGGCCTCGTTCCACCATGCCTTGGCCTTCAGGATAATAAGGAGTAGTAACTCTATGTTGTCCAGGAAGGGATCGGATCATTTCAGCAAGCTTGCCTCCAAATTCAGAGCCACCATCAGTAGAGTAAGATCGAGCCAGGCCATAACGCATTGTCCAGGTCTCGTAGAGGAAAGCTGCCACTGATTCAGAGCTAAGGTTCTTAAGAAATTTTGCTTCAACCCATCCGGAAAAATCATCCCTAGCCACAATGAGGTACTTAGCACCACCTGCCTTAATATGAACCACATCCATAGCAATCCTTCCAAAGACAGTGGACTCCCCAGTAGGATAAGGAATTTCGGCTGGGCGCCTAAGATCACGTTTTTGGCAAACTTCACAGCTCTTGCACCATTGGGAGACGGATTTCTTCAAAGATGGCCACCAGAATTGTTCGGATAATCGTCGATAAGTTTCAGTTTCCCCACGATGACCAAGGCCTTCATGGAGACTTTCAAGGATAGAATCTTGTTTAGAGGGAATAGTAACAACAATAAGAGCACAAGGATTGCCCCTCTTCATAAGTCTAGAGCCTTGAACAAAAAAATTAGAAGACTTTCGTTTAAGAGATCGAAATTCCTTAGCAGAGAGATCAGGAGGTTTTTGAAGAGTTGAAAGGTACTGCTCTTATTTAAACCAGAAGCCTTGTTGAAAGCCAGAATAATTTTGTGAAGAAAAAGAGAAAATAGGTCGAATTAAAGGTTCCTCTTCATTGAGATTGGTTCCAACATCAGATTCGTTGTCCCCAAGAGGTCGTCGAGATAAACCGTCAGGCATGGTGAAAGATTTTCCAGGCCTGTGAACAATATCAAAAGAGAAAAGCTGGATAAAGGCCACCCAACGAGTCATAGGAGCATTGGGAAGACTGGGAGCGTTGATCATTTCAATGATGGATCGAGCATCAACTTGCAATTCGAAATGTTGGCCCCAGAGAATGGTTTGAAGTTTCTTCATCATTCGAGCCACACCACAGAGTTCCAGTTTGGGCTGGGAGTATCTAGATTCTACATCCGAAAACAACAAAGATTCATAAACAGCAGGACGGTCCCAACCATTTTCATCTTCCTGAGTAAGGACGGCCCCAACAGATTGATAACTAGAATCAACAGCCAGCTTGATCTTGCCAGCTCCAGGTCCATAAGAGATCTTTTTCAAAACTATGTCTTTACCAACTATCCTTTTGAGTAGTTGGAAAGCACATTCACAATCTTGGGTCCAAATCCATTCAGCATCTTTTCTGGTTAGACGACGCAAGGGTGCACAGATTTTGGATAAAGATGGGATAAAGATTCCAACATAAGTGAAAACACCTAGAAAGCCCCTGACTTCAGTTGGATTGATTGGGGTAGGCCAAGAGATGATCTTGTTGACTTTGGCTGGTGCCATCCTTCTTCCTTCCTTGCAGACCACATGACCAACAATTTCCAGAGCAGGGACACAAGCCGCCAGTTTGGATCCAGAGACAGTAAGGCCAGATTCCTCGATTCGAAACAGAATCCTCTCCAAGGTAGTAGCATATTCCCAGATAAAACAACAAATTCCTGAATGCCAAGGTAAGAGCTCATTATCATAGTCAGATACTGGACCTTTAATTCCGCCATCGTCAATAAAGATACCAGCATGATCATGGATTTCATCCTGGAGGATCCACATCATCTGAGCCTGATAGACTGCAACCGAGTTGGTGGCTCCTTGAGGCAATCGAGTAAGTTGAAATCGACCAAGAGGGGTATCGAAAGTAGTGAGAGGACGAGTAATAGGATGTAAGGATCGTTTTTCATAGCCACCCATAATATCCCCTAGACCATAGCAAGCTCTTCCCGCAAAGGATTCAACAAATTCTTCAGTAGCAGGAGGGATACCAGAGTCTTTAATAGTAACTTTATTAAGAGGTTGAAGATCGTGAACTATTCTAAGTTTACCATTACTCTTGAGGACACAGAAGACGGGGCTGGAGTAACTAGAAGTTGACTGTTCATACAGGCCAGTTCGAACTTGTTCCCAGACCAACTTGACAAATTCGTCAACTTTAGCAGCAGGGATAGGGATCTTTTTCTTTTGCCAAGGATCATGTTCAACTACAGGGATGATATAAGGGAGGCCATAGGATTCCCGCAAGAGACCTCTCTCTTCTTCACAGAAAGCAATAGATTTTTCTCTTAGAGATAAGACGTTTTTAATTAAATTTAACTCATCAGGAAGAAGCCATCCATCTGGACCAAAGTTGACCACCTTCAGACGTTCTTCAGTGACCCGTCCATTAGGCACAAAGGGACCAGTAAGAGATCAAGGAAGACCACAGTAAGGATCGCAAGATAGAGGAGGACGCATAAGGGGAGGATTGAGGTTGAGAGGCATAGGCTGGTTGACTGGTTGGATCTTTTTAGCAACTGGTTTATACTTAGTGGCAAAAGAGAGAAGTTCTTGTTTCCTCCAAGAGTTGACCAGAGAGACTTGATTACAGAAGCTGAGTCCAAGTTCCAACATCTTCCAAGTCCGATGTTCTGCAATATCCTTGAAGGGTGCCTTTTCCATAAAAGGAGAACCAGGAGGTAATACGTTGCTCACATGTGTGGCACAAGGTAGGGTTTCGAAAATGACGGTAAAAGATTGCCCTGGCAGTGCACAATTGGGAGGACTTACTTGTACCCCAAATTGCCTCCACTGCAGTCCATATTCCTTCAAACCAAAATCACCAAAAACGGAATTGCAATTCGGATCTAGTTTAGACTCATTGCGGAGATTCAAACCGGAACTGAGAGAAGATTGATCAGGCTTAAAAGTAGAAGGAAAAGGAGACACAACAGATCCAGAGAGAGAAGGAGATGGAGGAGAAATATTTTTGGATTTTTCTATTTTGATATGTTTTTGTTTTTTAATATTCTTGAGCTCAGAAGAGAATGATGAAAGGAATGAAAAATAAGCCTGAGGGATGGGAGTTGACCCTTGAGTTGCAGTCTGAGGCTGAAAAGAACTACAATCATTGGTAGGATCAACTATTCCCCTAAAAAATGAGAGGAACTAGAGTTATCCTTCTGCTTCCCCTTAAAAGATGATTTGGGAGAATGACCAGGAAAATCTCTTTCCCAACAACCAGAATCCAAAGAGCAAAGAGGAACTTCAATTTTTCTGCCATCAGCATCAGGGAGAAGAATTCTCTCCCCAACTTGATCAGAAAACATCAGGGTTGCACCAAAGTCCATTAAGAAGGGTCGTCCCAAGATCATAGGACTGTCCAAACAAGTAATCCAAAAATGGCAGGTTCCAACAATATTTCGACCAATCCTGACCGGTACATCTTCAGCAATACCAACCAGTTCACAAGCTTGATTTCCTATCCCATATACTGCAGAGTTGAAGCTGACCCTAGGACTAAGTTTGAGCTTGCAGGCCATAGCATCCGAGATTAAGTTAAGCTGAGATCCAGAATCCACAAGAGGAGAAACAGTTTTAGCTGAGTCACCAAGATAACAAGGAAGAAAGCCAAGGGGACAGGAATAAAGATTGGATTCTATAGAAGGACTGGTTCCACCAGAGTCCTCCATTAAAGTGCCAGAGGAGACTTTGAGCTCTTCAGGGCCAATTTCCACACGTTGACGAGAGACCCATTTTTTCATTCCTTCAGCAACAGATGGAGAGATTGATAGGAGTTCAGCCACAGATAGATCAGGAATTTTGAGATCAGAAATTTTCTTCAATACTCCCTCCACAGCATTGGGGTGATCCTTGGAGATGCCTCTTTCAAATCGAACTTTGGGCTGGGTGGGGGGAGGAAGTTCAGGTGACGCAGAATCTCAGGTAGGATTAGAAGGTTGAGGTGAGGGAGAAGGATCAGGGTGATCTGGGAACCTTTCCATGAGTGGTTCCTTTTCCACCTCCATGTCTTCTACATCAGAGGAAGGAGGCTCAAGTGTTGATCGACGTTTAACGGGTTTTTGAAGGATTGAAGTTGGCAAGGAAGGAGCCTTATGAGGTTTAGGTTCCTCATGTCGTTTCCTGGCTGGATCAGATTGATAAGTAGTCCCAGCAAGACTAGAGGAAGAAATGGCTGGAGGATACCAAGGTTGGAGGGTACCACAGGATGATCGAAATTCAAAGGAAGCAAGAGATGCTTTCACAGGAGGTGATGGCTGGTAAGAGGCCACCACATGTCGGATAGGACAAGACGAGTCAAAAGGGATTAGGGCACCATTAGGGAGGAAGTAATTGTTTCCCCTCTGCTCTACCAACTTTTCCTTTAAGTCCTTCTGAAGTTCTTGACATCGACCAGTTCCATGGCCTTCCCTATGACAGTAGTAACAGACCAGAGTTGATTTGGGGACAGAAGAAGGAGTTTTAGGAGTAGCTAGCGAGGAAATCCTTTGATCTATTTTGTTCTCAAAGGCTCTAAGTAACTTGGTGATTTCATCTATAGTAGTAGGTTCTCGATTGGAATTAGGATCTGCTTTAGGCCTACAATCTGCCTCCATTTTAATCATAATATCGTTCGACTCTTTAAAAGAAGGAGCATGGACTGGTTCAGTAGTTCTAGGCTTTTCAAAGGTAAGAGCAGTTTGAACTTTCATGACTTTATCCACAGTACTCCTAAGGGTAAGAAAAACAGGGAGCTTGAATTGATTATCCCTGGTAGTAATCATGGATCCAGATTTGACCAGTTCTTCTTTAATCCTTTCCTGCACAGCCAACGAAAAAGATTGGAAGAACTTTGCTCAAATTTTGTCCACTGTGTCAATGTGATCGTTTCGGATAAGATAGTTTTGAATGGGATCCCAAGACTTCCTAAAGATCTGATAGTCAGAGGCTGAAGAAATACCACCATTGGAGATCCACTGAGAAACCAGAGCATCCAAATCCTGCAGAGTAAACCTAGCCACATCTATTTTACCCTGTTGATTTCACTATTTGATTTCTTAAAAAAAAAGAGAACCAGCGGGCTAGAGGCATGGGTTTTAGAAATAATTAGACCAACTGATTCAAAATAGGAAAAATGAATAATGAAGAAGATGAAAGGAGTACCAACGCTAGGACTATGATCAGGAACAGGACAGCATGAGCAACAGAGGAAAGGATGAGGCTAGAGGAAATGAGTAGACGACTGAAACGGAAAGAGGTCAGAGTTGAGAGTTGTTAGTTGTGATAGATCATGCGGATAGGTCTCTTACTAGACAAGAACACATGGGCTGTTTAATTGAGGTAGCTGAGATGGTGGATCGAGAGTCGAGGCGAGATTAGATTTAAGAGAAAAGAACAGGAACGATAGAAAGAAATAGGAAAAGGAAGAAAAGAATGATAGAATGAGGAAGGAGTAAAAGAAGGAAGATCAGAAGGAGAAAGAGATCCGTTTTGAGTAGATGGAAGATAAGAAGAAGAAAGAGATTGATTTCGAGTAGCTGTCGTCAGAGGTTATTCAGATGGATGAACCTCGAACCTCCCTTCCTTCCAAGATCTGAAGCTGGGAGACTCGAGTTGAGAGATGACAATCTTAGAAATGGAGTGTTCACACTCATCTTCAGGGTGCGCGGCAGTCAGAGAGAGGAGAGTCGTGAGAAGTGATTTCTCAACACTCCCCGTGGCTGGTAAGTGGGTTATCCGTAAAGTCTCAGGTGGTGAATATTGTTTTTTGTAATAGCTTAAGAGAACTGATAGAAGATGCCTTCGAGAGTGAATCGGCGACCATGGAAGGACTGGGAATGAGTTCTAGTTTGAATTCGTTATTTGTGAAATCATCGCGAAGACCTTTTGTTTTTATATCTATATGTCGTGACTTGGAGTGAGAGCCGAATTTTTTTATCTTATCGTCTAAACCTTTGTTGTCTATATACAATGTTGGTTTGAACTTGCAGTTGTGGTAGATCTCATTGATGAGGTGTCTGATCCATTTCGTCTCGAGATAACAATCGAGCAGTGCATTCAGTTCGGATTCGGTAGAGGAATAGGTGATGTTTTGTTGTCTTGTTGAGTTCCAAACGACCGGGCTTCCATAGTGGAAGACGACATATCCGGTTTGAGATTTTCGGAAAACTGGATCATCCCCCCAGGTGGCATCGCTAAAGCTTGAGAGGACTTCTTGTTGAGGATCGTATTTGATGGTGAGTTTGAGATTTTTGGTTGTCTTGAGATATTTCCATACTTTCCGGACCTCCCGCCAGTGACTCATACCGGGCTTGGCGTTGAACCTAGACAGACTAGATACGGAGAAGGAAATGTCTGGACGAGTGTATTGTGATAGGTGATTGAGAAGTCCGGTCGCAGATCTGTAATTAATGTTTAGTTGACGAAATTCTGCATGGTCGTTGTTGGAGGCCGGTTCAAGATGGAAATTCTGTGTTAGCGGAGATAACGTTTCTTTGCAGGATGACAGGCCAAGCTCTTCTAGTCCCCGTTGGATATGATTAGGTTGGCTCAGGAGAATTCGATCATCTTCAATCTCCATGAGCATTCCGAGTATTGTGTTTGGTGAATGGGAGGACGAGTTTTGGAATCTCTTAAGAAAGTTTGATTCGAAGGAGTCAGAATTGCCTGCATGGATTAAGTCGTCCACGTGAAAGTATAGAATTTCCTTCGTTTGGTTGTTAAGGTAAAGACAGGGATCGCTGGTTGATTCTTTGTACCCTTGAGACTTGATCCATAGCGTAAGGGTTTCGTACCAATTCTTGGGAGACTGTTTGAGCCCGTATAGTGATTTCTTTAACTTTAAATAGGGAGATCTTCTACTTGATCCATCTGGCGTTCTTATAATGACGGTCTCCTCCAGAGGAGCATGAAGAAATGCCCCCTTGACGTCGAATTGGGTGAGTTTCATTTTGTTTTTCAAGGCGTATACCAAGGCTAGTCGTAGGGATGCGATTTTTCCAGTTGGCGCCCAAGTTTCGTTGTAATCGACTCCCAATACTTGATCAAAGCCTTGAACACACAGCCGGGCCTTGTATTTGACAGGTTCGCCATGGCAGTTCTCCTTCACTTTGAAGACCCAGGTCGTGTTTAGAATGTTGTCGGGATTCCCATAATATTCCTCCCAAACATCTTGTAGTTCTATGCCTTCTAGTTCAGTTTCTGTAGCTTCCTTCCATTTGGGCCACTCGGGGCACTTACGCGCCGCCTTGTAGGAGGGGGGTTCATAGTAATGGTGGAAGCCATATCGCTGAGGTTTTTTGATTTCGCGCCTAGGTCTTTGATATGCGGATGTTTCAGGAGGTTCGGCTGGAGTAGAGTGGCAAGGTGGACTTGGGGGTGATGAATCTGAGGAGTCTGTGCCTTCATTCTCCTCGCGATCTGATTCTGAGTCGGAGACGTCTTCAGGTGAGTTGCGAATAGTGTATTGCTTTTGAGCAGAAGAGAAGTTGGAGTCGTCAGATTCCGAGCTAGCTTGAGAAAAAAGATCAAGTCCGGGAGACTCCAGAAGAGGAAATTGAGAGATTGTATTCTTGAGGAACTGGACATGTTTGGTTTCAATGACAGCACCTGATAAGCTTAATACGAGATAAGAATGAAAGATTGGATTGAACCCAACTAAAATTCCTTCTAATCCTTTTTCGTTGAATTTCCTTCCTCTTTGTAGATGATTTCCTAAGTAGATTACCGGTGATCCTACGGATTTCAAGTAGTTAGGAGGAAGACTCTTATTGAACATGAGTTCCCAGGGGGATCGATCATTACCTTCCCTCGGGATTTGATTTAACATGAAGCAGCAGCTCCGGATTATTATGTGCCAATAGTTCTTTGGCAGTCTGGAAGAAGAGAAGGTTGCTTGCGCGGATTCGACGATAGTTCGATTGGCTCGTTCCGACCGGCCATTGTGTTGGGAATGATGCGGTTCTGACGTGAGTAGTTTGATGTGTTTAGATTTGGCAAAGTCTTTCAAAGTTTTGTTGGTGAATTCCGTGCCTTTATCCGAGAAAATTTCTGTCGGATAGTAATTAAGCCGTTTATATTCTGTTTCCAGGATATTGATTATGACGTTCGGGGTTTCATCTTTAGATAGGAGGGGAAATGCCGCAAGATAGCCAGAGAAGTTATCTACGAGAGTTAGAATGTACCGGTGGCCCGCCTTGGATTGAGGGGTAATTTGTCCAATCAGGTCGAGGTGTATTCTTTCAAGCGGTTTCGACGAAGGCGTTGAAGTTGCTGAGAAGGGAGATTTAGTTATTTTGCTTTTTACGCAACTCTCACACTGAAAGCTATCCAATTCTTCTTTAGAAAAGTGACCCTTGAGTAGAGGCTTGAGGGTGGAGATTGCAGCATGACCGTACATTTTGTGAAAGTCGGATAGAGATTGAGATTCGACAGTAGTTGAGCTTGTGGATTGATTTGTGAGATTAACTGAAAGATTGTTACCCGTGACTCGAGGTTTCTCAATTACGAAGAGATTGTCGCGAATCAATCCTTTTAGGACTAGCTTGTTGCCTCGAGAGACCGTAAATTGATCTCGTTCTTGAGAAAGATTGCATCCCTTCTTTGCTAGAAGACCGGGGCTAATTAAGTTAACCACTATGTCTGGGACATACATACACTCATCTAAGGTTACGACCGAATCATTCCATTCCAGTCGGACTGTACCAGTGCCTCGAATTTTAAGGTTAGCTTCTAGCTTTCCAGTCTTGATTTCTTCTGGATCGTCTTGAAGATTGATGGAAGTGAAGAATTTCAGGTCGTTGAAGATATGAATATTTGCGCCGGAGTCCAATAAGAGATTCGGGGTATTATTGGAGTTGATCCAGAGGGTAAGTAGGGAATGATAGTTGATGGTTGGGTTCTTTTTGGTTCTATTTTTCCATTCATTCTGCTGTTCGACCCACCATCCAGGGGCAATTTGGGGGTGGAGATGAAAGCAGGACGTCTCTGGATGTGGAGCATTTGGATCGTGGTAGCCTTCTCTGCATCGAATTCGGGCCTTTTTATCGTCTCTCTCTGTTCTGCCTTTGGTAGTAACTAGGGTAATATCCGGAGCTGATTTGCCTATCTTCAATTGAGCCTTTCGCTCATTATTATATTGAGTAAGATGGTTGAAGACCACTTCTACCGTTATCAGCTTCTCTACATGCATGATTTGTTGCTTGAGGTTTTCCAGAATCGGGGGAAACTTGAATAGTATGAGGTAGGCAATTATATCTTTAGGTAATTCTATGCCCACGTCTGCCATCCTGGTAAGTGCCTTTCTGATATCGGTGATGAAGTTTTCTATCGCGTGTTCGTTGAAGGGAGCATGTAAAAATTGATTGAAAACTCGTGCTCTGTTTGCAGTTTCGGATGAAGCAAATCGACGAGTGATCTCAGCCCAGAGCAGCTTAGACGATGAGATGTTTGCCGAGTTGACCACATTGGCATGAGTGACGCTGTCTAGTTTAGAAAGGATGATTGCTCGGATTTCTCGATCTTGTTTTATCGTAAGTTGGCCGGAGTTCCTAGTTATGACGTCCTTAATTTCCTTGAGATCGAATAGCATTAACATCTTGTCTCGCCAGATGGAATAGTTGTCTTCGTTGAGAGGAGGAATGGCATCGACTGAGGCCTTGAGGGCAACTTGGTGAAAATAGTCGTTGGCCCCAGCTGGTTCGTTCATTTTTGATTAGCTTGAGTCGTTCGGCTTTTAACCGTGTTGATTTCACTATTTGATTTCTTAAAAAAAAAGAGAACCAGCGGGCTAGAGGCATGGGTTTTAGAAATAATTAGACCAACTGATTCAAAATAGGAAAAATGAATAATGAAGAAGATGAAAGGAGTACCAACGCTAGGACTATGATCAGGAACAGGACAGCATGAGCAACAGAGGAAAGGATGAGGCTAGAGGAAATGAGTAGACAACTGAAACGGAAAGAGGTCAGAGTTGAGAGTTGTTAGTTGTGATAGATCATGCGGATAGGTCTCTTACCAGACAAGAACACATGGGCTGTTTAATTGAGGTAGCTGAGATGGTGGATCGAGAGTCGAGGCGAGATGAGATTTAAGAGAAAAGAACAGGAACGATAGAAAGAAATAGGAAAAGGAAGAAAAGAATGATAGAATGAGGAAGGAGTAAAAGAAGGAAGATCAGAAGGAGAAAGAGATCCGTTTCGAGTAGATGGAAGATAAGAAGAAGAAAGAGATTGATTTCGAGTAGCTGTCGTCAGAGGTTATTCAGATGGATGAACCTCGAACCTCCCTTCCTTCCAAGATCTGAAGCTGGGAGACTCGAGTTGAGAGATGACAATCTTAGAAATGGAGTGTTCACACTCATCTTCAGGGTGCGCGGCAGTCAGAGAGAGGAGAGTCGTGAGAAGTGATTTCTCAACATACCCCAGTATGCCAACATAGCCTCCCTGAGAAGCATCCAGTTGTGGGATTCAAAACCCTCGAAAGACTCGATTACCTCCATAACTTCATCTGAGGAGATAAAGAATCGCAACTGATAAGCCATATCGAATTCACTAGCTCCATCTACTTCAGCAGCCATTTTGTAGGAGTCCAAGAATCGCTTGACATTTGTACCGTTGAAGCCTAAGTTCTTGTTCTGGGGTTTGATCTTTACCATCTTAGGTCGAACAGAGGCGGTTGGAGTAGCGGGAGATGCCATATTGAATAACAGAGTTCCTAGGGGATCCAAAGAGCAGATTTCCAAAGTGGCTCACAAGTGTGGCAAGAGTAGGGTTTCGCCAAAAAAAATGACAAGTATCTTGCCCGAGCGGTGCACAAATTGGGAGGACTTACTTCTAGACCAAGCTGCCTCCACGGATTGGAAAAAAAGAACAAACAGAAAAAGAGAGATTGGAAAGGATTTCGGAGTTGATTCTTCAAGTTGGGACTGTAAATCCCAAGGTTGCTGGTTTGATCCCGGCCCGGGGGACCAAATGTAAGACTCCAAACGGTGCTAAGCCGTGGCAGTTCTGTGGAGGGGAAAGGTGCTGTTTAGGCTGCCCTCCTAGGAGTTACAATAATATTTTAATGTAACCGGAATCAAGGTCCAGAACCTTATGGATGAGAAATCAAACTAAGAGAAGAGGATAAAAGTTGTCGGTAGCGATGGAAACAACACTATCTGAGACAAGATGGTGCAGGGAAAGACTTGAACAAATAAGTAAAGGTTTGTTCAGAGTTCAATAGAACAAGGCAGTTGTAAGTAACAACGCCCACAAGCTAATAACTCTGGTCGTCAGCAGCTGATTAGGAAAGATCAACTCAATCCCAACCAACCTCCAGGTTCTCAATGAACCTGCCCAACTCTCCGCAATCAAGCGCTTGAAGGGTACCAGATAACTGTGGGAGGCTGAACAAAACAAAAGCAATTTGTTTATGAAGCTCTAGAAGCAAATCAATAACAAATTTGAGCAAGAATATCCTAACACTTCTCAAGGAACTCAAGAATAGCGTGGCAAAATTCAACTTCAAAGAAGAAAGGAGGTATAAAACTCCAGGTTTTAAGCTTAATAAAACCTCTTCAATCAAACGTGATTGGCTCCAGAAAGATGATCAAGGAGAGATCAAGGCCAGTATGGTCGGAAAAAGGGATCAGAGTGGTATAACACACTCAAGAATTCAGGCAGACAGGAATTCTTCTTCAACCAGCAAGGCTATTGGTTGGTGATAAGGATCAAGGTCACAAAGGACTGAGTTTGAGTATGGAGGCTCAAAGGATCAAGGGGCAATCATAGATATACCCGGATAATTTGCTCAGATAAGTGGGGAAGGATGCCCACGGATAAATTGTTTATGATGATAGAATGATGGGATTCTCTGATGCTCCGATGATGGGATGCTGGAATGCTGATATGCTGCAATGATGGAATCTGGGCCAAAAGGCAGGGTAGAGCCCCTCCTTATATGGGCAGGAGGCCCTGTTAGACTATATACAACGGATTCTACAAATAGAGCGGAAAAGGGAAGGCAACCATGTGGTCACTCGCGTTGGTCAAGGATCTGCCAAATGCTTGCGGGTGCGGTCGGGATGGATTCAGTAGATCATGAATGAGCGCTGCGCGACGGTAGCAATGAGGAGATTGGGAGGCGCAACGACAAATATGAAGACACGCAACAAACAAAGATGAGGACGTTCTATAACAACAGCGGAGATGAGAAGCAACACGGATAAAGGACGCGCGACGCGCGCGGATGAAAGGAGCGGGGCGCGGCGCGGCGCGGCGCGCGACGCGGATAATGGAAGCGCAGCGCGCGCGGCGCGGCGCGGCGCAACGCGGGTAAAGAATGGTTTGGATGAGCCTGAGGATAAGTTGTTCAGCCGGGCGGTACGTTTGCGCAACAGTTTTATGGATTGAGGTCTTAAGGCGGCCAGGGTGTCCAGGATGGGGCACCACAACGGCCCATTGAGCTGTGGACACAACTCAAAATGAGCCTTGTGGCATGCCACACAACCACATTCAAGCCTTGTTCATGTCCCCATGGCTCAAAGAATCACGCAGCCCACAAAAAATTTTCCGGGCTTGTGTGGTATGCCGCATGACTACATTCCAGCCGTGTAGAACTCCACATGGCTCAAATGTAGTTGTGTGGAATCCCACACGCAACTTTTCTAATTTAATTGTATAGCTCCAGGTCCCTTTCACTGAGGTAATACAATATTTAAAAATTAAATTTATATTCCTTCATTTTTCTTTACCAAAGAAATTTTTTGAAAAGGAAATTAATGATTCCCAAAGTTATTGAGATTTGAAAACCATTTTTAATCTTGCCAATGTGTTCTTTTTTTGATATGTGTCACACACCCACCAAAAAAAATTGATAGGGTAAAATTGAGGAGGTGAATGTGGCACAAGGGCAAGAGATCACTGCTTAAATTAATCTCAAATTTAGAATTATATCTTCAAATTTCATGGCTAATGCTTCACAGAAAATTCAAAGGTTGAGGGGAAATTTTTCAATCAGTAAACTGGGGAAAGCTCAGTGTAACAAATTTTTACTCAGAAAAATTCAAGGATTCATGATATATACTAATTAAGGAAAATAATAATAAGGTGAAAATATTTGTAATTTTAAATTAATATTTAGACTAGTGTGGAAGGAATAAACCATGGCAAATCTTCATTTTAGCTTAAATTAGCAAGGAATTTATTTCAATGCAGAATTCAAATGAAGTAAACTCATTGATTTAGAATCTAAAATTCAAGACTGAATGTGATGAATAGAATGAAGCTTCAAGGAAATAAGATCAAATATATCAAAAAAGTTCCTGGCACAACTTCTTGGGGGTTGCGCACCCCCGCAAACAGCAGATTTGAGCCGTGTATGGGGATAAATAGCTCAAAATTGCCATTTCCGCGGGTTTATACGGCTTCTATACAACCCCCTAGGGGTCGCATAAGTTTTTAATGGCCCTTTGTAGTTTTCTATGGGCCCCCACCGCTCAAATGGGCGGTTTAGGGCCCTATAAAACTGCCACACAGTTGGAGCAGTGAATTTATCATCACCCTTTGGATAAAGATGGAATGAAGATTTGAAAATATGTTACAACACCTAGAAAGCCTCTGAATTTTGTGGGATTGATTGGAGTGGGCCAAGAGATGATCTTGTTGACTTTGGATGGTGCCATCCTTCTTCCTTCCTTGCAGACCACATGAACAACAATTTCCAGAGCAGGGAAACAAGCAGCTTATTTGTATCCAGAAACAGTCAGGCCCAATTCCTTGATTCAAAACATAATCCTTTCCAAAGTGGTAGCATATTCCCAAATGAATTGAAAAGTCCCTCAATGCCAAGATAAGAGCTCATTATCATAATTGGACACTGGACCTTTAATTATTCAATCATCAATAAAGATCCCAGCATGATCAGGAATTTCATGCTGGAGGATCCACATCATCTGTGCCTGATAGACTGCAACCAAATTGGTGACACCTTGAGGGAATCAAGTAGCTGGAATCAACCAAGAGTAATATCAAAGTTAGTGAGAGGATGATAGATAAGATGTAGAGATTGTTCATCATAGCCACCCAAAATTTCCCCCAGACCATAGCAAGCCCTCCCAGAAAAAGATTCAACAAATTCTTCATTAGCAGGAGGAACACCAGAGTCTTCAATTGTAACTTTTTTGAGAGGTTGAAGATTGTGAACTACTCTAAGTTTACTGTTACTTTTAAAGACGCAGAAAGAAAGGCTGGAATAACTGGAAGTTGACTGTTCATATAGACAAGTATGGACTTGTTTGTGGATCAACTTGATAAATTTGTCAACTTTAGCAGCAGGGATAAGAATCTTTTTCTTTTGCCAAGGATTGTGCTTAACTATGGGGATGATGTAAGGAATACCATAGGATTCCTTCAAGAGAACTCTCTCTTCTTCACAGAAGGAAATAGACTTTTCCCTCAGAGATGAGAAATTTTTTATCAAATTCAACTCATCAGGAAGAAGCCATCCATTTGGACCAAAGTTGACCACTTTCAAATGTTCTTTGGTGACACGACCACAAGGCACAAAGGGACCAGTAAGAGATTGAGATAAACCACAGTAAGGATCATGCAATAAGGGAGGACACATGAGAGGAGGATTAAGGTTGAGGGGCATGGTCCAATTGATGGTTTGGACCTTTTTTGAAACTGGTTTATACTTGGTGGAAAAAGATAGAAGTTCCTGTTTCCTCCAAGGGTTGGCCAGCAAGACCTGACTGCGAAAACTGAGACCAAGTTCCAACATTTTCCATGTCCTATGTTCTGAAACGTCCTCAAAGGTTGATTTTTCAATGAAAGAAGAACCAAGGGAGAATATGTTGCTCATAGGTGTGGCACAAGGTAGAGTTTCAAAATTGATGGTAGAAGAATCCCCTAGCAGTGCATAATTGGGAGGACTTAATTTGACCCCCAAGTGCCTCCACTGAAGTCCATATTCCTCCATACCAAAACCATTAAGAAGAGAATCAAGATCAGGATCTATTTTTTACTCATTTCAGAGATTAAAAACAAAACCAAAAGAGGATTGAAAATGATTAAGAGAAAGAGCAAATAAAGAAACCATGGATCCAGAGAGAGAGAATATTTTTGGGATTCTTGATTTTGACATGTTTTTGATTTTTAATACTTTTCAGATCAGAAGAAAATGATTTGAAAAAAAACAAGCCTCTGGAATGAGAATTCATACTTGAGTTGAAGTCCAATGCTGGGAAGAACTACAAATATCAGTAGAATCAACTACTCCCATAAAAAATGAGAGGAATTAAAAGTTTACTTCTGCTTCCCCTTTAGAACTGATTTAGGAGGATGACCAGGGAAATCTCTTTCATAAAAACCAGAATCCAAGGAGCAGAGAGGAAATTCAGTCTTCCTTCCATCAGCATAAGGGAGAAGGATTCTCTCCCCAACTTGATCAGAAAACATCAAGATAGCACCAAATTCCATCCAAAACGGTCAACCCAAGATCATGGGTCCTTCCAAACAAGTAATCCAAAAATGACAGGTTCCAACAATCTTTTGATCAATTTGAACTGGAAAATGTTCAGAAATACAAAATAACTCACAAGAATGATTTCCTATTCCATACACTGCAGAGTTGAAGCTAACTCTAGGACTGAGCTTGAGTTTTCAGGCAATAGAATCCAAAATCAGGTCAATTTGAGAACCAGAATCAACCAGGAGAGAAACCGTTCTATCCAATTTGCCAAGACAACAAGGAAGAAAACCAAGTGGACAAGAGTACAGGTTGTAATCAGTGGAAGGGTCAGTTCGGCCAGAGTCCTCAAGCAAAGTTCCAGAGGAAACCTTAAATTTGTAAGAGCCAATTTCCACACATCAATGAGAGACCCATTTCATTATCCCTTCAGCAACAGAAAGCAAAATTGACAGGAGCTCAGCAACAGATAAATCAGGAATTTTTAGATCAGAGATTTTCTTTAATACCCCTTCCACAGTGTTGGGGTGATCCTTAGAGATTCCCCTCTCAAACCAAACTTTGGGCTGCGTGGAGGGAGGATGATCAGGTGAAGCAGGGATTATGACAGGATCAGCAGGTTGGGGTGTTGCAACAGGTGGAGTAGAAGGATCAGTGTGGTTTTGAAACCTTTAAATCAGAGTTTCTGTTTCTATGTCCATGTCCTCCACCACAGGGGAAGGAGGTTCAGTGGATGATTGAAGTTTTACAAGTTTAGAAAGGATAGTGGATGTCATAGGAGTAGCTTTGTGAGGTTTTGGCTACTCATGTTTTTTCCTATCTGGATCAGATTGATAAGCTCCAGAAAAGCTAGAGGAGGAGATAGCAGGAGGATAGCACGGTTCAAGAGTACCACAGGAAGATCCAAAATCCCAAGAAGCCAAAGACGCTTTCTTAGGAGGAGATGGCTGAAAGAGGCCACCACATGACGGATAGGGCGTGAGTAATCAAAAGGGATCAGAGAACCTTTAGGAAGAAAAAAAACATTCCCCTTCTGTTCCACCAGCTTTTCCTCCTTATCCTTCTGGAGTTCTGGGCATTGTCTGGTTCCATGACCTTCCCTATGACAATAGTAGTAGACCAGAGTGGATCTAGGAATGGAAGTAGAAGTTTTGGGAGCAGCAAGAGCAGAAATCTTTTGATCCATTTTATTTTTGAAAGCTTTGAGAAGCTTGGTGATTTCATCAATAGTTTCCATCTCTTTCTTGGCCTGAGGATTTGATTTGGGACAACAACTGTCCTCCATTTTTCTCATAATTTTGTTGGACTCAAAAAATGGGGGAGCAGGAACAGGTTCATTGGTGCAGGGTTTTTCAAAGGTTATGGTAGTTTGAACTTTCATGACTTTATCCACTGCACTCCTAAGGACAAGAAAAGCAGGAAGCTTGAAAAAATTATCCCTAGTTGTGATCATAGATCCAGAATTAACTAATTTATCCCTTATTTGCTCCTGGACTCCTATCAAAAACTTTTGGAAAAATTGGACTTGAATTTCCTCCAAGGTGTCAATGTGATCATTTCTAAGGAGATAAGATTGGATAGGATCCCAAAATTTCCTAAAAGATTGGTACTCAGAGGCTGAAGAAATACCATCCTTTGAGATCCACTGAGAAACAAGATCATCCAAGTACTGTAGCGTAAATAGAGCTATATCTATCTTTCCCAAATACACCAGCATTGGTTCCTTTAGAAGCGTCCAATTATGAGATTTGAATCAATCAAAAGACTCAATTAATTCCTTAACTTCATCAGAGGAAATAAATAATTGTAATGGATAGGACATATTTTATTTGCTAGCTCCATCCACTTCCGCAGCCATTTTGTAACAATCCAAGAACCATTTGAAATTTGTCCCATTGAAATCCAAGTTCTTGTTCTGGGGTTTGATCTTGACCATCTTAGCACAAAAAGAGGAGGAGGTACCATTAGATTTCATTTTGAATCACAGAGTTCCTATAGGATCCAAAGAGCAGATTTCCAAAGTGACTCACAAGTGTGACAAGAGTAGGATTTCACAAAACAACAAGAATCTTGCTCAAGCGGTGCACAATTGGGAGGACTTACTTCTGAGATAAGTTTGCCTCCACGTATCAGATCTGAGAAAAAGAGAAACAGAGAAAAATAAAAAATAAAAAAGGATTGTATTTTGAAGTTTTTTTCAAACTTAATTGAAACTGTAAATCCCAAGGTTGCTGCTGGTTTGATCCCAGCCTGGGGGACCAAATTTAAGACTCCAAAAGGTTCTGAGATGCAGGCAGTTCTGTGAGGGGGAGAAGGTGCTGTTAATTCTGCCCTTCTGAGCGTTACAAAAATATTTAAATTTAATTGGAATCAAGGCCCAGAAACTTGTAAGTAATCAATGGAAAGGATGAATTTTGATACTATTCAGCATCAACAGAAAAACACTATCGGAGGAAAGATGGTGCTGGAAAGACTTGAACAAACTAAGTTAAATTTTGTTCAGAGTTCAATCTAACAAGGCAGTTGTAAGCAACAACTCCCACAAGCTAATAAATCTGGTTTTCAGAAGAAGATTAGGAAAGATCAACTCAATCCCAATCAAGCTCCAGGTTCCCAATGAACCTGCACAACTCTCTGCAATCAAGCCCTTGAAGGGTACCGGATAACTGTGAGTGGCTGTACAAAACAAAGCAATTTGTTTTATGAAGCTCTAGAAGCAAAGCAGTAAAAAATTTGAACAAGAATAACCCAGCACTTCTCAAGCGACTCAAGAATAGCATGGAGGAATTCAACTTAGAAGAAATAAAAGGAGTTTTAACACTCCAGGTTTCAAGCTTAAAGAAACCTATAATTCAAATGTGACTGATTCCAGAAAGACAATCAAATGAATGATCAAGACCAGAGTGGTCAGAGAAAGGGATCAAAGGAGTGGTTTAAAACACTCAATATTTAAACCAAATGAATTCTTCTTCAAACAGAAAGGCAATTGTTTGGTGATAAGGATCAGGTCACAGAGGGGCAGATTGAAGATTTGAGTATGGAGGCTCAAGGATCAGGGGGAAATCATAGATATACCCACCTTAAAAGATGGAGGATGAATTCCCCAGATGATGGATCAGATTTGATTGACTCAGATGATGATGATAATTGATTATTGGAAAATGGGGCAAAAAGGCAGGGGAGAGCCCCTCCTTTTATGGGGAAGAGGCCCTGTAGACTACTTACAAGAGAAAACTAAAAATGAGAGCGGAAGAAAAAGTTTGTTTTTTTTAAAGAAAATTAAATGATGCAGGAAAATAGAAATGAAAATCAAACAATAACAAAAAAATGATTAGGAAATGTGGAAGAAAAAATGAAAGGAAGGAGAAAAGCCCCCATCACAGATGACAGCAGGAAGGGGATGGACATCCGCAGGTTGGCAGATGAGCAGTAGGGGGGATGAACATCTGCAAAAGCTGTTGTGGGGCCTTGAGGATGAGAAACAGCAACAGCGGTTGCCATGGGTGATCAGCGCGGGTTGCTGAGGATGACAAAGAGCTCAATGAAGGATTATTGGAGTGAGATTGGATGGGAGGATGATGGTGGTGAGACTTGAGCAAATGGGGTGATTGGATTGCTCAAGTCAACCTCCAAGCCAGCTTGATTGGAAGATGGCCGGTACCTGATCACAAGTCCAAGAGGGTAATCCAAAGAGATGCTGTAGAAGATCTAGTGGGGGATGACAGGGTGTGATGGATCTGATTAGGATGATCAATTGAATCAAAGTGGAGCTTGAGAAGGGGGCTCTATGGGGGAGGTTGAGTGGAATGACTTTCCGCAAAAAAATTGGGCCCAAGTGTGAGAAGGAGGAATTGAACAGAGGATCAGGAGATTTGGACGCTCTAGAGGCCCTTCCTTGACTGCTAGGACAACAATAAGTTGGGAGATGGGAAAGAAGGAGATCATCCATAGCAACAGATTTTTTTTCTTAAAAAAAATGAGGAGATAAAAAACTAAGATTTTTTTTTTGAAAATTTTTTGACCCTTTTCTTGAGGTGTACCAAATTAGTCACCAAACCACCAATCTCATCGGCTACCACCCTTCTCATCTTCTCCCCCTTTCCTCTCTTCAAATTGCTAACTTTCTTTCTTTTCCCATCTCCTACCTGCTCTACAAGCTCTCATCTTCTCACTCCCTCATCTAACCACTTATCCTGCTTGGCTTCCCTATATCTCAAACATCTGCTTACTGCCACTGCTCTTTCCTCAATCTGCTTGAAACAATAAACAACTTAAGATTCTTGTTGATCTCACCTCCAATACAATCAAGCCTGACTAAACTTCTGTTGCTTATGAAAAGATGTGAGGTGCTTTTCTATAGCCTTACTTCATTGTATCTTTCTCACCAAATGTTTCTCCTGTTGCTGCAGATCTTCCTTTCTTACATTTCTTTCTTTCCTTATTTCCTTTTCTTCATTTAAACCCTCCATCTGTTTTCTCAAGTTAGAGAATTCTGGGTGAGAACTCCACTCTTTCATTCTTTGCCACTAAACCAAGATCCCTAATTCCTTTCTTTCCTCCGTGCTCTTGTCAGACCATTGGTCTTTTTTTGAAATAAAATTCAGATCTCCTGTCCTCATCTTATGACCATATTTTTCTTTTGAAATTCTGGCTTATTTGTAGTACCTTTAATTTTTGGAGAAGATGTCTTTTATTCAAGAATCCAGCCATTACAAAATTATTCTGAATAAGTTGCATGTTTATTGTTGAGCAATGATTATGGATATTAACCTTGAAAACAATTTTTTGTGGTCAGTTTATGAGAAATGATGAAGTTTCAGGTCTGTTCTGAGGTAAAGAAAAAGTCTTACCATATTATTTTTAAGGTACCTGAGTGAGAATCATGTAGCATAGGTTGCAGATACTCTGGTTGGAAGAAGAGAAGATAATTAGTATCTTATCTGAGATGCTGAAGGTCAATTAAGTTGGATATTTGATCCATAAGAAGGGTCAATATGTGAGTTAGGGTAAGCACTGAAGTTTATTTCCATGTAAGACAACAATAAGGTCAATCTTTCTATGGAAGATGTGGCTCTGAGGTTATAGGTTTTTGCTTATTGCATCTAACAAAGCAATTCCAATTAGTTTGTAAGGACTAATGATTGTGAGAATATTTCCCCAATAAGAGAGTTAGGGTATGAGAGGATTAAGTAATTGACTTGATTGATTACCAGGAGCTTTGGAGTAGCAATACATTATCTTTAAGAAGATAAAAAAAATTTTGCTGATGATTTGAAACAGAGAGCTGTTCTTTGTGGACAATTATTGAATAAATTTATTTGTGTAGATTTATTTAAGATTTCAGCTCTGAGCACAGTGGCTCACTGTAGAACTGGTAATAATGTTAAGGACAGAAACTTTGAGAGTTTTACCTTAGGGGCCAAGACTAGAAATTTTTTTCTCAAAAAGTAGAGAAAGAACTAAAATTCCTAGAGAGGAATTTTCCATTGATTTTTCAGGGCAATTCAACCCAATGCCTCTCGGAGGGGCAAATTACTTCATCAGTTTAGTTGATATTGCAACTAATTTTTTATGGGTGAAAACAATAAGATAAAAGAATCAATCACAGAGGAGATTTCTGTAATCTTCAAAGTCTGGAAAAAGAATTGTTTGATGAAAGGACTTTGTTGGATAAATTCAGAAATATTATGGCTCAATCTGGTCTACTAAAGTTATTGTGGGCTGATTTGGTATGTACAGTTTGTCTGTTGCATAATACTGTGATTTTTAGTTGGAATATTGCCCATTATCAGTTTTGGAAGCAAGAGCCCAACACATCACACCTTAGAACAATTGTTTTTTTGGTGTATTATAGTGTTCACCATAATGAGGTGATTGGCAAATTGGATCCTAGAGCAAGAACAGGGTTTCTTGTTGGTTACCATTTAATAAGTAAGTCATATAGGATATATTTTTCAGAATCTAGAAAGGTTATCTGTAGTTGGGATGTGAAATTTGAGGAAAGTACCTTTCCACTCAAGAGGAGTGAAGATTTTTCTGTTGATAAATCATAGCAAGAAATAAAATGAGAGGCTATTTCACCAACAAAGACTGAGGAAAATGTAGTTCCAGATAATGAGGAGATGGTAGATGTGCCACCAGAGGGTTCAGTACCCACTTCAGGGGAGGCTGTTAATGCAGAACCTGATCAGCCTCCACCTTCTGTTAGAATGAGTGGTAGGATTAGAGTACCAGTTGATAGGTATAGGGAATGGAATTCCCATTATGCTTCTTCAGAATATGAGGAAAATATATTGAGGGAAAAATGTATGCTTAATGAAATTCTGGAGTTGAGTTTATAAATGGGTAACAGGGTTAACCCAAATAGCTTTTGCCAAGCTATGAATTCTGATGAGAGAGTGTTAAGTTTTGTCCATGCTTATTCTTATTCCCTGTGTGCCCAGCTTGCGGGTGATCTGTTGGTGAATATACTTCAATTGAAGGCACCAGTTTGCTTCATAACCCCACTCCTCATTTGTTTCTCTTCTCCTCATTCATTTCTCTTCTTCTCATCATTTTTCTTCTTCTCATCATTGCTATTCTTCTTATTTCCATCACCTCTCAAATAATCTCTTGCCTTGTCTGTGTGCCCGGTGAGATATTGCTGTCTTTATCTTTCTTTCTTGTTTCTCATTCTCATCTTGTTTACCTTTTTCATTCAGCCCTCTCTCCTCACTCCGCCTCATATTCCTCCAACAGCTGCTGCTTGTCTCTGTTCCTCAAACTCCAGTTCCCTTCACTCTCAGCCTCATCTTACTATGCCAAATGTTTGTGTCTCTCCACTACCCTTGTTATTTCTTGGCTCAATGTTGATCTTGTTTTTTCCTCTCAGTTTCCAGTTTTACATTCAATCAATTTATAACTTTAACACGGTTAAAAGCCAAAAGGCTTGCTCACAACTCAATCCCTCACTCCAGATAATCAAACCGTATAACTGGAAAATGGTGGCCAGCTTAATCTCAGAAGGATTCAGGAAGGAAACTCTGAAGTCTGCTCTCAACACCATCCCCAAACTCAGCAACAATAACTATGGTGTATGGAAAGACAAAATGGACAACATCCTGGATGTTTGTGGATGCTCTGTGCCCATCAAAAATGACTGCTCAACTCTTGACAAAAATTTTAACAATGAAATCAAACTTCTCATTATCTCTAGGCTGGAGGAGTCCACACATGACAAAATTGTCACTCCTCATAACAAGAATTAAGCAAACGCTTATGGAAGGCCATCATCAACAAATATGCATTGTTGCAAGCATTGAATAGAGCTTGAGTCTTCAACAACTTCTTGTAACTGCAATTTGTGCCTGAAGAGATAGAAGATTCCATAACCAAGGCAAAAGTGAGCCTTAAGAAATTGTCCAAGGTTGGAATCATACTCCCAAAGAACATCCTGGAGTACCATCTGTTCTTCAAATTTCTGGAATCCATGAAAGATTTTAAATGCCAAATTATGCACACAGAAAAGGATCTTATGGTGGAGTAAATTCTCAACCACCTGATTCAGATAAACAATGAATCTCAAGCACAAACATCTCAGGATAATCAACGGTCAAGGACAGAAGTTGCTCTTGAGGAAATTTAGAGACTCTTTATTTCAGGACTTAGGTTAACCCTTGCAATAGTATATTCTGAGTAAACAACATTTGGAAAAATACATTCATAAGCAACGTTTCTCCTTTGAGTATAAGGTGTTTTGATATAGATAGATAAGGAAACAGTGAGATTCATTAACTGAACTATATTCTTAGCTAGTGGGCTCAAGAAACGGTTGCAGGCAGGAGTTTATCAGATCTATCTTTATCATTCTGGGGAATAAAGAGTGAAGGAATGGAAAAGAAAAGGAAGCATTTATTGTAGGAGCAAGACACGTAGCCGGTAAGCACAAACTGAGACAACAAAGTGAGAAAGAAGAAAGAGATAATCCCAATCATACCTCCACTAGGGATAGTTTAAACTCCTCCTGGTTGCTGCAGCTGACGATGAGGTTGGTGGGCTAGGTATCACGGTTCAGACGTTGGGGGCCGGGTGCTAGGAGGATGACTTGGTTGAGAAGAGGTTGAGGAATGTCAAGAAGTGAGACAAGATTCCAAAACCAGACAGGAGGATGGCTCGTGGGATCCCGGGGAAGGACCCTCAGGACCCGCGGGCGCTCTGTGGACACATTCAGCGCGGCGCAGCACCGTGCTCTCCCTCCAGCTGGGTCAGACTGGCATTGGACTCAAGGAAGCTTTATTTAAAACTCCTCCTAGATTCTAACAAGGTCATGGGGAGTTGAAGTCTTGCTTGTACAACCTTTACATACACAAGAGGCTTGGTAAGAATGTTGGAAATCATATCCTCTGAGGATGTGTGTTCTATGGACAAGAGCAATTTTTGAACCAGGCCCCGTATGTATTGAAACTGTACCTCAATGTGCCTGGAGTTAGGGTTCAGTTGGGCTTCTTTGCTGATAAAGTTGGCACCCTGATTGTTGTTTTTTATCTTGGGTTTTCCAATAGGTATGCCCATGCTGAGGATCAGTGTTGACATCCATCTGATTTGTTTGGCACAGAGGTTCATTGCTATGAACTTGGCTTTGGTGGTGGACTGAGCAACTACCGTCTTTTTCTTTGTAGTCCAGCTTATTGGGTTACCATATATAGTTATTAAGTAACCTGTGGTTGACTTCTGAGTTGTTGTTGACTAAGCATAGTTGGCATCTGCCCATCCACATAGTTGATCACTATGGTCAGTCAACTTGGAGAAAAGTAGGCCTACCAACATTGTCCCTTTGAGATAGCGGAGAAGATGCTTTACCATCTTCCAGTGCGCTAGAGTGGGTTTGTTGGCCAACTGAGATAGTAGGTTGACTGTGAACTGGATGTTGGGACAAGTGTGGGTTGCCAGATGTATGAGGTGTCCAAGGGCCTTCTGCATTGTCTTGACTTCAAATTTGGGAGATTCCTGGTTGATGAAATCATGTATATTCATGGGGGCAGGGGCCTTGACTGTATTAACATGTTCGCAACCAAACTTGGTGAGTGTTTTCTCATTAAAATCCTTTTGATGGAGTTTTATTGAGCCCTCCTTGTTCCATTGTAGAGTTTATCCCAAGTTCTGAGTTGGATGTTCTTGAACTTTGCTTTTGTAGTGTCCCCCAAGAAATTTTAAGAACTGGTTGATTTCAGCACAATATGCTCCCACAACTAACCCATTGTCAACATGTATGTGTAGGCTTAGGGTCTTTTTCTTGTTCACAAACATTGACTCATCTCCAGTGGAGGGTGTTAGACCCAAGGATTCCAACGTTGATGCCAGGTGAGCTTGCCAGCACCTAGGAGCTTGCTTGGTACCGTACAGGGATTTGTTTAATTGCCGCACCCAGTCTTCTTTCCCCGGGACCTCAAAACCAGCTATCTGTGCCACATGAACCACCGCGTTAATGTTACCATACAAGAATGCCTTTTCAACTTTGAACTGGAATACGTGATGATTGTTTTGCACCGCCTTGGCAAGGAGTACTTTCATTGATTCACTCTGTCCCACTGAAAAGTAGTTGTCTAGGTAATGTCTTGGGTATTCCTGATGGTTTCCAAAGCATACCCAGCGCGATTTGCGTCGAGTTTCCTCTCCAAACTTGTTTTTCTTGCGCACTAGTCGCCACATGCCTTCAATGACCTTGTTGTCAGTCGTTCATGGAGGTACCAGAGTTCCAGTTTCGCGCAGGAGGTGGGAATTGTTCTCTTCCTTCATGGACTGGATCCACAGTGGTCGCTCCTTTGTATCCAACATTGCCTTCTCAACCATGACCACCTTTCTGATCATGAATTTGTTTTCCTCCTTGTTGGAGTCTTCCTGTGCACAACCACGGCGGCTTCTGGTGATGATGGCACCGCGTTCAATGTCGGAGCTGATGTCCTTTGGCGCCTTGTTGTAGTATGGGACATACGCATAGCCTTTCTTGGGGATTGGTTTGGGTTGAGCTTGTGACGCAGGAGGAGATACTGGTTGTGAAATGACACAATCCTCCTCTGGTTCCGGCACTGGGCTGACATCATGCAAGGAGCTTGGTGTGACCGCAGGGCCTGTAGACTGAGCCCAGGGGTTTGTTGAGTCATGCTTGCCTGGACTGATCTCCAGCGGAAAATTCACAAATGCTGGCTGCGTTGGTTCTTTGGAGGATGCCATGTGGCCCGGTGAGGAGAGACACTGAGGCAGTGCACAAGGGGGTTTTTTGAGATATGAGTGGCAGTTGTATAAAAAAGTCACCTTTGTTGGCGTGAAATCCTGGCTCACCACTATTTGAAGTTTGGTAGGATCAATAAATCTGCCGGTGTTGGAGTACGGTTCTTACCCAAGGAAGAGTAGTGGCCTTGAGCGCCAATCCAGTTTGCTGACCCAAGGAGAGTAAAGGTTTACTTTCAGGCAAAACGGTATCAGCATCATGACGTTGCACACTGGCTTGATTGTGGAGTTCACCTCAAGGAGTGTGGCAACTGGGGATTTCCATCCAAGTGCAGTCGAGGGTAGTAGGTTGATGAGCATGGAAGCATACCAAGCCGCCTCATCCCAGTAGTTGATTGGGACCAACAATTGTGCCAATATGCAACACATCTTGGTGAGTATTGTTTGATTGAAATGCTCTGCTAACCCATTAGTTTGAGGAGAATTAGCTGGGCCTTGTTCAAGTTCTATTCCTTCAGAGGATAAAAATTTTCACAACTTTGTGGACATGAACTCACCTCCACGGTCGCTGTGAAGGAAAGTGGGGGTGATTTCAAGCTTATTCTTGATCTTGTTTATGTAGCTCACTATCTTCTATGGAACGTTGGACTTGTGTTTGACAACGTAGATGCGGTTGAAGCAAGAAAAATCATCAATTATTGCCAATATATAGGAAGCCGATTATTTGCATGGAGGTCTTATTTGGAGTACGTCCAAATGAAGTCAATGGAATGGTTTTACCAACAAAGGTAGAGGGTTAGAATGAGAGTGTCACTTCATCTTGCATTGGACACAGACTTTGCAGGAGGCCGATGTGGGAAAGGGCTTTGGGAGAGGTATGTTGTTTTGGGAGAGGAAGCGCTTGAGATAAACGTTGGACGGGTGTCCAAGACTGATGTGCCAGTCCACCGTGGAATCTGCCAGGTTTGCCAGGTTTATATCACCCATGGGGTTATGGTAGGACATGTATAGGTTACCAATTCAAGGGAAGCAATATATAATTTGATTTGCGCGCTTTATTAGGACAATCCAGTGCTTGTGAATAATTTTTAGCCCATGGTCTTCAAGTTTACTGGCTGAGATTAGGTTCCTTGGGCCCTTAGGTGCATAAAAGATGGGATGGATTATGGTTCCTCCCAGATTGAGCTGACCCACATGAGTTATATTGATGCTCCCCCCATACATGTTGAGGCTTTTGTGGATTGGTTGAGCATTGTGGATGATAGAGAGGTTGCATACCGTTGATCTCAAGGCTCCCAAATGGAATACCAGTTCACGCAAGGAATCTCTGGGGTTGTTTAGGTTGTAGAGAGAGTCTTCTTGTATGAGGAAGACACAGTCATCCGGGTGCTGTGTTTCGTCTGTCACAAAGTCTACTTCTTCTTCTACTACTTTTGGCGAGGCATTGTTGTTGTTTTCCTCTTCAACGGCATTCACCAAGTGGGATGTCTTCAGTTGTCTAAGTTCACAATCTAGCCTTTTGATTTGAGCAGCAATATATTTCTGGTTGTGAGGCTGAGGTTTTTTCTTTGTGGGTACAGCAGGGCGTGGTTTGAATGGTTGTCTTGCATCACCGTGGTTCACAGGCTTTTGTGGAGCTTGATGCTGAGGTTTAAGTTGGCGTCTGACGTAGTAAGATGATTCGGTTGAATTTGACACCCGCCGGGAGTCTTCTAGCATTACCCTGTTGGACACGGCTTCAAGAGTAAATGGTTGTAGATTGTAGAGTGTGGAGATCAGACTAGAAATTACTTTGTCAAGTTGTAGGCTTTTGATGAACAGAATGGCTGCAAGTCCAGTTGAAACATTCATAACTTGCTCTTCCGGGGGTTGGCCCTCTATCATTTCTGACAAGTTAACATAGGCATCCTTGAAGGAGGATGTGAGTTTGCGTAAACTTCTGCCAGGTTCGTAAGTGATATTGACCAGTCAAATTAGTGCGTCTCCAACCATGATTAGGGATTTTTCCCCGCACTTGAGAGCCAGGGCCTGATAAGCTTTAGCAAAGTTAGACTTGCTTGACTTGATGCATGACTGAAGGTCTTTGTTGACAGAGGTCCTAAGGAGACTTAACGCCAGCTCATTCTTTTGTTGGTAGGTTTTAGTTGTGGCGTTTGCCTTGACCCAATCTTTGTTCCGTATTTCCTTGTGTCCCTTACCAATGATCACATCCTTGAAGGCGCTTTTCCAATCATGCCAATTGTGTTGGTTAAGTTTGACAATTTTGTTCTTGGTTTAATAGTTGTCTTCAGAGTCCTCAGACGTAGGGATGTTGATGGGATTTCCTCCAAAGTTGGCCATAGTTGCTGAACCTAGATCAAGAGTTATAAGTCCTAAGAGTAGTCTCTTGCTACCATGAGGAAATTTAGAGACTCTTTATTTCAGGACTTAGGTTAACTCTTGTAGTAGTATATTCTGAGTAAACAACATTTGGACAAATACATTCATAAGCAATGTTTCTCCTTTGAGTATAAGTTGTTTTGATATAGATAGATAAGGAAAAAGTGAGATTCATTACCTGCACTATATTCTTAGCTAGTGGGCTCAAGCAACGGTTGCAGGCAGGAGTTTATCAGATCTATCTTTATCAGTCTGGGGAATAAAGAGTGAAGGAATGGAAAAGAAAAGGAAGCATTTATTGTAGGAGCAAGACATGTAGCTGCTAAGCACAAACTGAGACAACAAAGTGAGAAAGAAGAAAGAGATAATCCCAATCATACCTCCGCTGGGGATAGTCCAAACTCCCCCTGGTTGCTGCAGCTGACAATGAGGTTGGTGGGCTAGGTATCAGGGTTCAGACGTTGGGGGCCGGGCACTAGGAGGATGAATTGGTTGAGAAGAGGGCAAGGAATGTTGAGAAGTGAGAAAATATTCCAAAACCAGATAGGAGGATGGCTTGCGGGATCCTGGGGAAGGACCCTCAGGACCCATGGGCGCTCTGTGGACTCATTCAGGGCGGCGCGGCACTGTTCTCTCCCTTCAGCTGGGTCAGACTGGTATTGGACTCAAGGAAGCTTTATTTAACAGCTCTTACCAACACCAGACCTACTGGGCCAAGTCACGCCAAGAAACATGGAGAGAAAAGAGGATTCACTGAGGGATATCACAATCCTAAACAGGACAAGAACCATTCTGCCAATAACTGTTGGCATTTGCATCCTGAATTTGCACCCAAATGGTGGAAAGAGGACCAAGCTAAATGGAAATGTTGTAAAATCCAAGCAAAAACAAACCCTGTAGCTCACTACCTTGCTCTCCTTACAACGTGGATCAATCACAGTCATCCCAATTCAAATTTTATATTAGATAGTTGTGCATCTATACACATGATTAATGACAGTAAATACTTCAAGGAGATGTTTCCCTGCAAAGACCAAATCATAAAAGCTGGAAAGAAGGGAGCAAAACTCCAGATAAAAGGCAGAGGTACAGCAGTACTCATCTGGGGAAACTTTACGCTTGAACTGTCCAATTTTTCAATGTACCCAGTCTAACTATCAACTTGCTGAGTGCAGGTGCTCTCAACCAAGCAGGTTGCACTCTGAAAGCAAGCAGAAATCAATTCAAGGTCTCAAAGGATGGGCTCAAGGTGTTTTGAGGGACTATTGTGAACAATTTTTATTCACTACAAACCCCCCTTTTCAATTGCGCTCAACTGCCCTCCCACTCAGCAAACCTGGCTTTTACTCCGGAAGAGGAACTTATGGAGATCCATTGCAACTACATGCATGCGTCTATTTCAAGACTTGAAGGCGTCACAAAGCATATTCCTCCCAAGGTGAAGAGAAAGTTGAGTTTATCTACTGCATCAAGGGAAAAATCACAAAATCTCCATTTAAGGAAACCTCCACCAAGGTGGAAAAGGTTTTTGAATGGATTCACTTGGAACTTATGGGACCTCTCAAGCCACAATCCAAGGGAGCAAATTGCTCCATCCTAACTCTGGTAGATAGTGCAACTGGATACATTGGTGCATTTCCTCTCACCTCAAAGGAGGAAACTCCTGAAATCATCATTGACCTGATAGAAAAAGAGCACAAACGTTGTGGATATTATCCATCAGAAGTTTGTTCAGATGGCGGATCCAAATTTCTGAATTCTAAATTGCAAGCTTTCTACAACAAAAATCACATCTTCCAGGTGGTTTCCAAACCCTATCACCCAGAACATAACAGAAGAGGGAAGCAAGCAAATAGGACCATCATTGATTCAGCAAGAAATATTCTGAAGTAAAGATAAATCTTGGCTAACCTGTGGCACAAGGTGATTAAATCAAGCTCCTTCATGCTAAATCAGATTTCCAGAGAGGACAACTCCAACACATCTTGGTTCCAAGTGCATGGAAACTCCTTGCTGGTATCTTACCTGAAGCCTATAGGATGTCCCTGTATCTACCTACTCTCAAGACGGGATAAGGGACAAAGCTTCAAGGAAAAAAGAGAGGAAGTGATCTTATTAGGCTTCAATCCTCTCTTCCATTTTTATTGCATCTTAACTAAAGCTCATTCTTTCATCTACACTAAGCACCTGAGGTTCTTAAAAATGCCTAACCCCCAAAATTTGATTCTGTCAATCACAACCAATGACTGGGAAAAAGGTGCTTGTAATGTGGAATCTCAAAGCTCCAGATATCTCTCTACTCAAGCGCAATGCAGCCTTCACAGAATTTATATCCTCACTGTCCAACAAATCAGACTTGGAGTCCAATTGTTTTTCCTTGCAAGACCTTGAGTCATCAGAAGCAGATAGCCCTAGTTCTCACCCAGAAATACCTCCTGTTGTTCATCTTCCCACCTCACAACCTCAGGCTCAGATCCTCTGCCTCCTACTCATCCTTCTAGAAACCTCAGAGACCACTCCCCAATCAAACCTCCTCAGCGTTACGGATTCTTTCACTACTACAAGCCTAAGAGTTACGACAACACTGTGACGTGTGAAGAGAGTAACAGATGGATTGGAGCCATGGACACAGAACTCTTGTCTATCAATTCATTCAATGTCTGGGAAGATTAAGATGAACCCAAACCCTCAAAACCTCTCCAAACTACCTGGATCTGTAGACTGAAAGAAAATCGCCATGGCAATCTGGTAAAGTACAAGGCTTGTCTCTGCGTGCAAGGCTTGAGTCAAGTTGAGGGACTGGATTATTTCAAAAACTTTGCCCCTATGGGGAAACCATTGACTCTCCGTCTTCTGCTAGTGTATGTGTTGAATTCCTCACAAAAATTTTGTCATTTTGACGTAAAAGGTGTGTTCTTACACTTGCCAATAGACAAGGAAGTCATTATCCAAACTCCAAAAGGCTCTAGGAGACCCTCAAAGTTCCTCAAATTAAATAAAATCCTTTTATGGATTGAATCAATTTCCCAAAAACTGGTACAAGACTTTAACCGTGTGTTTCAAGGGAATTTTCTTCTACAAATCAGCTTGCAATCCCTGTCTTTACTTGTCAAACAACCGTAAATCTTGACTGTTCTTCCACATTGATGACTTGATCTTGGTAGGTTATGTTCAATATTTTGAAAATAAGTTCCTGCGCAAATTTGAGGGATCCACATCTCAGTATTCAAATACTATTCTTGGGATGAAAATAGAAGTCAAAAATGATCAAATTCTCCTAAGTAAACCAAACCACATTCTAAATGGACTCAAGGAATTTGGTCTGACTGATTGCAAAGGGTCATCTGCTCCTCTCACTTGCAACCTTCAACTCACACCTTCCTCCAACAAAGAACACAAAAATTTCAAGACTCTCAACATCAACTATTGGTTGGCAATAGGGTTGCTTAATCATATAGCTTGCTACACCAGACCCAAAGTTAGCTTTGCAGTGTCAAGTCTAGCTTGCTTTAATAACAAGCCTGGCATTGCTCACTGGAACAAACTAAAGAAAACCTGGAAGTACCTGAATTCAACTCAACACGACCAACTTGAGCTCAAATACCTTGCTCATTTGAATGGCCTGGAAGTGTTCTTGGATGCTTCTTGGGCGGACAATCCCAATACTCATAATTCTCAAACTGGATACCTGTTTGTTGCCTTTGGAAGCCTTGTTTCCTGGAATAGCTGTAAGCAAAAGAATATCACTTTGTCTTCCACGGACCCTGAATTGAATGCATTGGTTTAGTACTATCACAAAGCAACATGGATAAAGGCCTCAATGAAGTAATTCTTATTTTAATCACGGGATACCATTCCCCTCAATATCAACAATAGTGGTCTAGAAAATAAGATCAGAAAGTTTGGCTCAAACTCAAAAACAAGACATCTTGACTTGAAGACTAAGGGAATGAGAGAGGAACTCAATGCTAATCAAATTAAAATTAAATTAATAAAATCAAAGCAAATGTGGGCCAACTCATTAGCCAAAGCTTCCTCCACTCAGAGCCTGTCATTTCTGTTTCCCTTTCTTCAACCCAACACTTCTTAACCTTTTTTTGGATAATATCTCATTGGGCATGGTGGGGTGTTAAGTTTTGTCCATGCTTATTCTTATTCCCTGTTTTCCCTGCTTGCTGGTGCTCCGTTGGTGAAGATAATTCAATTGAAGGCACCAGTTTGCTTCATAACTCCACTCCTCATTCATTGCTCTTCTTCTCATCATTGCTCTTTTTCTCATCATTTCTCTTCTTCTCATTTCCATCACCTCTCAAATAATCTCTTGCCTTGTCTGTGTTCCCGGTGATATATTCTTGTCTTGATCTTTTTTTCTTGTGTCTCATTCTCATCTTGTTGACCTTTTTCATTCAGTCCTCTCTCCTCACTCCAGCTCATATTCCGCCAACTACTGCTGCTTGTCTCTGTTCCTCAAACTCCAGTGCCCTTCACTCTCAGCCTCATCTCACTATGCCAAATTTTTGTGTCTCTCTACTACTCTTGTTATTTCTTGGCTTGATGTTGATATTGTTTTTTCCTCTCAGTTTCCAGTTTTACTTTCAATCTATCTATCACTTTAACAGAGAGCCAATTGGAAGAAGGAAATTTATTAAGTTTTTGATTATTTGGAGAATAATAGTGTTTTTGAAGTGGTTTAGCTGGATTTAGTTACAAAAGGAAAGACCATACTTGTTTCTATATTAGTGTTGAATAAGAAGTTTTACACTAATGGAGTTTTGAAGAGATTCATGGAAAGATGTGTTGCACAAGGCTTCAAACGGAGAGGGGGCATAGATTATCAAGAAAATTTCTCTCCAACTGAAAGGTTTTCCACCTTCAGGTTTATCATTGCTCTTGCAGTGGATTTGGTGGAAGAGATCAGACAAGCTGATTTTGTAACAGCATACTTGAATGCAAACTTGAGGAGGAGAAGACTTTGTATATTCCAATTCCTGATGTTTTTATAGAATGGTTGGTTGACAACAAACCAGAAATCATGAAGGAAATCTGCATAAGAAGTTTCTTATCTGCAGATGAAGGGGAATATGTCCTTGAGCTGAAGAGATCCCTGTATGAATTGAAGCAGTAAGCTAGGTCTGTTATAATTATGGCCAGCAATTAGCTTAGGAAAATGAGCAGTATTTAAAGCAAAAGAAATTCTTGACACCTTGTTTCAATAATTGCTTGATGGGCTTTCACAAATGGGGCAACACCTTGGATGATATTGTTGATTAATTTGATTGGGTGATGAATAGATGATGGAAAACAGCAGGGAGAAGAGCTCCTTAAGTACAAAAGATTGGCCTCTTTTGAGCCCATGATACAACAAGCCAAAAGGCAAATTTTCCGCCCCAAAAGAGCTCTACAGGCTCTATAGGCCTTGTTACTTGGTTTGGGCTACATCATCCCACATGGAATCAGTCCCTGTAGCCTTACAACCAGCCTATTCTGGTCCTTTCTGGTGTTTCCACCATTACAGGGCTGAACCAGCCCCTGTGCTGCTCAATCCCTGGGTGGTTGTCCATTACAACCAGCCCTGTTACTTATCTTAGCACTGGTACAGCCCTGGCCCCTCATATGGGCCAGGTGGGACCCAGGACTCACCTGAGTCCAACAAAAATCTCACCTGGGGGGGGTGTAATCAGCAGAAATGCCGCCCCCCTCTTTCTCTCAAAACTCTGGAGGGGGAGGTCAAATCCCCCTACCAGGGGCCCTGGGGGTTGATACCCCCAGGACATTGCTACAGTAATTGGGCTGGGGGGTGTTCAGGTCCCCTCCAGCCCGTCGCTCCTTCCCCTTGGTAAAGGGGGGGGGAGAGCGCCCCTTCAATGGTGGGGGGGTGGTCAATTCCCCCCCGCCGCCGGTTGCCTCAATGAAACCGGCCTGGCCACCTCTTTTGGTGGGGGGGTGATCAAGTCCCCCCCACCATGACTGGTTGCTGGCTGGTTACAACCATCCAGCCCTCCCCCTCCCCCTTGCAATGGCAAGTGAGGGGAGGGGGAGGAGCAGGAACCACCAGCCCTGCGGCAGCCGCGACAACAGCCCCGCGTGGGCCATTGGGCCCCATAGACAGGCCAAAGGCAAAAACAGTGGCTCCAAGCCGGCCGCAACATGGGCAGCGGGCCGCGACGCAGGCAGCGGCCTCAACCGGGCTGCGATGCAGGCAGCGGCACCAGCCCCAGCTGGGCTGCAACACAGGCAGTGGCCCAAATGGGCCTCCCCAAGCCCAAAAACTAAGTAAAAAATACTTTGGCGGGCCAGCCCGTCTGGCCAAGTATGTCCAAAATGAACGTTGGGCCCAATTACGCCCATACAAGCCCATCTGGCTGTCCTTGCCCATATCCTCCACCGGGCCCGTTAGGGCCTGTGTACCAATGAGCCTGTTTCACGCGTTTTGAGGCCAGTTTCCCCAAATCAGTGACATCCACACAGGCCCGTATGGTCCGTGTGAGTGTCCAATGGTCCGGAGAGGCCCCTATGTGCATCCCATTTGGATTACACTTATACGTAGCACACGTGTAAGTGCATACGTATTTTAACAAGGTCATGGTATAATACCATTAGTCAAAAATCCTTAGAGATAGGTGTCAAAATTAGTGAGGCTGATCCATGTTTATTTGTTAGAAAGGATGCTATACTATTTTCTTGGGTAGATCACATTATTATCATTGGGAATGGTAAGGATAAATTCATGAGGACACTCAAGAAAGAGTTCAAGATAAAATATCTTGGTCTTGCACAAAATGTGCTAGGTATGAAGGTTACTAAGTTTAATCATGGCATCAAATTTGATCAGGGTCATTATGTGGTGGCACTTCTTAAGCTGTAAGGCTTAGAAGATGCAAAGGATTTTGGTACTGCAATGCAGTCCAACATCCATTTGGAAAATTCCACAGATGAAGAGCATCTTGAGTTTGTTCAGTTTATTGGATTTCTGGGAGACAAAGAAAGGAATTGTAATTTCAAGAGGGATCACAAAACAGAAGATGAAGGACGGGTTGATTGAGTCCAGTTTTTGTTTTTGTGAGGAATTGAGGCTGGGTGACTGGAGGAGTAGTGGACAGACAGATATTGAACAAGAGGAAATCTTGAGGAATGAGTTTGAAGGTTGACAACTGAGTTTTTGAGGAGAATTCAGAGAGAAAAGAGGAAAAGAAAGAAAGTTTGAAAGAAAGAGAAATTCATCAAGAAGTCTGTGCCTCCATCCCACGTCCCTTGGCTACTGAGCCAGGAGGTTAATGAGTTGGAAGCAGGGGACCTGTAATTAATGTGTAAAATGTGACTGACAGACGCGAGGACAGAGATGAAGAAGCGGAAGGAAGTAGCTTGTGAAGATAGAATGGCATGAGGCTGACAGATGAAGGGAAATATGAAAGACAAGACAAATAAAAGAGAAAAAAACAAAAAACAAAGAGAGGCAGAGTTCATTCAACACCCCCTGTGTCTTGTAAAACTGAAGACAAGTTAGAGAATGAGGGATTGATGAGGCTGACAAGTTTGGCAAGCATCAAAGGCAAAAGAGCCTTGGTGAGCCTGTTGGCTCTCATGTTGGAAGAAGGAATCAATTTGACATCAAGGTTACCTAGTTTTAATTCTTCCCGTAAGGCTTTTGTTTTGATGTTGATGTGGCGAGTTTTGGAATTACAACCAAACTTTTTGAGTTTATTGTAAAGGCCTTTGTTTTCAATGTGATGAATACTGGGTTCAACATTTTTCTTCCAGAGCTCAGAAACTAGTTCTATCATTCAGATGGATTCAAGGAAGGAGTCCACTAGAGGATTCAGCTTGGCCTTGGTGGTTGAGTGGGTGACATTTTGTTGTTGATGACTGCTCCAAGATATGATAGAGCCAAAAAGAAGGGATAAATGACCCAATTGTGAGCGTCAAATCTCCAGGTTGTCACTTCAGGTGGCGTTGCTAAAGCATTTGATTTGAGTGTTTGCTGTATTTACTTGAAGTTTGATTTTGAGATTCTCAGTTGCTTTGAGATATTTCCAGCAGTGTTTAACTTCTCTCCAGTGGCTAATTCCAGTTTTTTTGCAGAATCTGGCCAGACTTGAGACTGGAAGGCTGAGGTCAGGTAGAGTTAAGCAGGCAATGTAATTCATGAGAAACACTGCTGAATGGTAATTTATGTTAAGAGCCTTGAATTCTTTGTGATCCTCATCTTTTGCCGGAGTAAGATTACCATTCATGTTGAGCTGGATTGATGAAGGTTTACAGTCAGAAATTTTCATCTCTTCAAGTCTGTGTTCAATGTGTTTTGGTTTAGAAAGCAATATTTTGTTGCCTATCCTTTTTCATTTCATTACTAAGATAGTGTTTGGATTATGGTGACTGGATTGGGTAAAGCAATTGAGGAATTCAGTTTGTAAGTTGTTTCCAGTGCTGACCAGAATTAAGTCATCCACATGGAAGAAGAGCACTGATTTGTATTCAGAGTGGATGTACAAGCAGGGGTCCAAGATTGATTGGTGGAATCCCTGCTTGTGAATCCAGGCAGTGATTGTTTTGAACCAGTTTGCAGGAGCATGTTTGATTCCATAGAGAGACTTTTTTAGGACCAGATATTATGACTTTTGCTTAGATCCTTTTGGCCGTTTGATGTGTACCAGGTCCAATAGCAGTGCATGGATGAATGTGCTTTTGACATCAAATTTCTTTATTGGAAAAGAGTGAAAGAGGCCAAATAACAGAGTGATTTGAAGAGAGGCAGCCTTCCCAGTTGGGGAGAAGGTGTCCTGATAATTGAGACCATAAATTTGATCAAAAACTTGGACGCAAAGACAGATTTTGTAGACCAGCGGATCCCCATGACAATTGTCTTTGAGTCGGTATACCCAGGTAGTGTTGAGGGGGTTAGCTGGTTCAGGTCCTTCATAGTTGTCCCAAACATTTAGATTTTTGATTCCATTTATTTCTTTGTCCATTGAAGCTTCCCATTTAATATAATTGGCGCACTTCTTGGCTTGCTTGTATGATTTAGGTACAAAGTAACGGTGGTATCTGTAGCGTTTTGGAGGGTTCAAGGAAGATCTTTCTCAAAGACAGTATTTGGGATTAAGTTGGTGGTTGAGATTGTTCAAGGAGTTGGCAGAAAATTCTGAAAGATGCTCTTCAGACTGAGTTGTGGTAGGGGTAGAGGGAGATACAGGAGAGATAGGGGGATTGTCAAGTGAATTGGAAACAGGAGAAGTAGAACAGATGAGAGGAGGAGGAGAAGGAAGTTCATTGTCAAATTTTATCAAAAGGGATTCAGATGTTGAGGAATAAGAAGAAGGGGAAGATGGCTGAAAAGAAAGAGAGTTTTTAAGAATTTTAAAATTTTTGGAGGAAACAATGGAATTTTCAGGAGTAAGAATTTGGTAGGGAAATAAATTGGGATTTTAACCCACAAGGGTTTCTGTCAATCCGCAATCTTTGAATTTTTTGCCTTGAGCAATCTTGTTATTGAGATAGACAACATTGGACCCAATGGGGTTGAAATAACTTTACGGGAGATATTTGTTGGTGGAGATTTGATAATGAGAGGGAGATTTGGGAGTTTTGGTGATCTGATTCAGAGTGAGACAAGCTGTTTTAGATATTTTGGCCCAAAGATTGAGAGGAAGATTAGAACTGCAAAGAATGGTGGGGATGGATTCAGTAAGGGTTTGGTTTGCTCTTTTGATTTTTCCGTTGTGCTCATGGTGGTACGGTTTGGTGATGAGATGTTGAATGGAGTTGGTCTGAAAGAAGTCTTTGAGTTCTGAAGATGAGAATTCCCTGCCGCTGTGGTGCCCCATCCGGGACACCCTGGCCGCCTTAAGACCTCAACCCATAAACTGTTGCGCAAACGTACCATCCGGCATCAAAAAAAAAAAAAAAAAACCAGATTATCCTCAGGCTCATCCAAACCGTCCTTTATCCAGGCGCGTCGCGCGTTGCGCCTTGCGCTTTGCGCGTCCTTCATCCGCGTGCGTCGCGCCTCGCGCCTCGCGCGCTGCGCTTCCTTTATCCGCCCGCGTCGCGCGTCCTTCATCTGCATTGCTCATCATCCTTGCCGTTGCGCGTTGCTTGTCATCTGCTCCATCGTCATTGCGCGTCCTCATCTTTGTTGTCGCGCTTTCTCATCTTTGTCGATGCGCGTCCCAATCTCCTCATTGCTACCGTCGCGCGGCGCTCATCCATGATTTACCAAATCCATCCCGACCGCACCCCCAAGCATTTGGCAAATGGTTGGATCCGTCAAATCTCCCATCTCACTTGATCTATCAGTCGTGAATCTCAAGCCTGTCAGGATTTACTCAACCGTTCCAAGCCAATCTCCTATCCGCCCATCCGCGCTCTCACGGACTTCATCCGTCACCTTTCCTGGGGCTCTCCCACCCACTTCTGCCTTCGGACAAGGGGTGAAGAGTGCCAACTACCGCCCGCGGACATCCGCGGCGGTTTGGTTCATTTCTCTTTCCCACCCCGTCCGCCTTTGGACGAGGGGTGGGTGATTCCGGTATTGTTGCGTGCGCCCATCCACGGACGGACGCAAGTGACCACATGATTTCCTTTCCTTTTTTTTGCTCTATTTGTAGAATCTGTTGTACATAGTTTAACAGGGCCTCCTGCCCATATAAGGAGGGGCTCTCCCCTGCCTTTTTGATCAATCATTGGAGCATGGAATCATCCAGCATGAAATCAGCACACCTTTTATCCTTGAGCCTCCATACTCAACCCTTGATCCTTGAGCCTCCGTACTCAAACCCTTGATCCCTGATCCTTATCACCAACCAATAGCCTTGCTGGTTGAAGAAAAATTCTGTCTGTTTGAATTTTTGAGTGTGTTATACCACTCCTTGATCCCTTTCTCAGACCATACTGGTCCTGATCCCTGATCACCTTTCTGGAGCCAATCACAATTGATTGAAGAGGTCTTATTAAGCTTAAGACCTGGAGTGTTATACCTCCCCTTAGCTTCTTTGGAGTTGCATTCTGCCAGCCTACTCTTGAGTCCCTTGAGAAGTGTTGAGGTTAACCTTGCTTCAAATCAGTTACTGTTTGTTTTAGAGCTTCTTAAACATTGTGCTTTGTCTTGTACAGCCACCCTCAGTTATCTGGTACCCTTCAAGCGCTTGATTGCGGAGAGTTGGGCAGGTTCATTGAGAACCTGGAGGTTGGTTGGGTTTGAGTTGATCGTCCCCAATTGTCATAACCATAGTTCTGACACTCCTTCAACTAAACCAATCCAATCTCTTCATCAAACTCACCCTCATATCAAACCCAACTTCACTACTCCTGTACCTTCCACCAGATAGTACTACCTCTGCATCTCTTGCAGTCTCCATCCTCTTCCACCAGCTTCACCCTCTCCCTGTATGGTATAAGCTTTATGTCCATGTACACCTCACCTGTCATGTGATTCAGCCAACCTTCTCAGGACCTCTCACTCTCTCCATGGCTTGGTACAACCTTCATCACTCCTCAACCCAATTGGTATATGAGTTAGTAAATACTACACTTAGTATATACATAGTACATACTCTCCACTGTCTGTTCAGCCCATACTCCCAGGACTCCAGATCAGTACATGTCAAACCTTCCTGGATAGGCCCATCACCCAATTAGTCAACTGCAGCCTCCAGCCCAATCAGTCAACATGTAATACCATGGGAACTCCAACCTGCAACACCAGCCACTCATCCCTCAAGGCCTCCTTCTCAGCTCTCACATATACTGGCCTCTCCTTCCCTCCTGGACTAATTCACCCCAAGGAATTAGTATACTACTTCTTACTGGTTAGTCCCTCTGCCAGTAGGTGTCATCTCAGCACAAGACAACCTTCACCCAACCTGCTTAACTCATATCACCTTGCCCCTTCCTGGTGTTACTCTTATAGGATTCAACAACTCTCTCTTCAACAACCTCCTGGACTGGTCTTCTCATCCTTCCTCTTCTCATCACTTGTACTCCTCCTTTCATCTCCTTCATTGAAATCCAATCAATCATCCTTGAGTTCTATGAGTAGTAGTGCCTGTGCCTTCAGCCCCTTGCACGCCAGGGGCAGTTGTGACATTATACTAATTCCTTCCCCTTGATTACTACCCATCTCTATATTCCAATCAACCCATTCCATCCAACCTCCAAACTGTTTCATCTCCCGGATAACACTACCTACGATATTTGTGGGCGTGCGTGTTACAGAGCTAAACAGTGTGTGGCCTCCACGTTTCCAAGGGTACACCCTGCAGAATTTGTCCGTCTCAACCCCTCCCCTGAAATTGGCCCTTGAACAACGTTTTTCAACGGGAACTTTGATACTTCGACTTCAACTTCAACCTTCAACTTCGATACTTCGACTTCGACTTTGACCTTTGACTTTGACACTTTGACCTCAATACTTCGACTTTGACTTTGACTTCGACGCTTTGACTTCGACCTTTGACTTCGACGCTTCAACGCTTTGACCTTCGACTTTGACGCTTCAACGCTTCAACGCTTTGACCTTCGACTTGGACGCTTTGACCTTTGACTTCGACGCTTCAACGCTTCAACCTTTGACCTTTGACTTTGACGCTTCGACCTTCGACTTTGACGCTTTGACCTTGGACCTTCGACTTTGACGCCTTTGACGCGCTTTTGAAATCTCTTTGACGCCTTCGACGCGCCTTCGAAATCTCTTCGACGCCTTCGAAGCGCCTTTGAAAATCTCTTCGACGCCTTCGATGCCTTTGATGCCCCTTCAAAATATCTTCGACGCCATTGAGGGGCCTTCAACACTGCTTCGACGCCTTCGACGCGCCTTCAACCATCTTCGACCCTTTTTGAACCTTTCCTTTGAAGCTTTTTCTACGCTTCTTCGAGGCTTCCTGGACGCCTCTTCGACGCCAGTTCAACGCAATTACGACGCCCTTCAGCGCCCTACGGCGCCCTTACGACGCCCTTTTGGCGCCCACTTCCTTCAAAATTTCTGGGAACTTTCTTCATTGAAAATTGGCCGTTCTTCCTCAAATCTTCTCTGGGTACTTTTTTTTGGGACATTTCTCTTCTCTGGCGTATTTGGACACCATGCCAGCCCAACATGCACAACCTTCATTCATTTCAAGTCCACCCCTCACCAGAGCAGCAAGAGGCAGAGGTTCTGTCATCAACATCTCCGATTGGGACCAGACAACTCCTCAAGCTCGTAGACGTGGGAGGACCCCTTCAAACCTTCCAATGCCAGCATGCTGCACTTCCATGGACACTGGTATCCTTCCTCCAGCTCCTCCTAGAGCTTCTCTTTCTCCTTCCCCACCTGCAGTTAGTTGTATCACTAATCGTGTAATTGGTCAATATCCCCACGCAGGCTTTGGATTAGATTCTCCATCTTATGATCCCAGAATCATTCCTATTCCAGAAGGCAAGGACAAGGAAGGAAGTGAGAACTCGGACTTTGATTCAAGGATCCTAAATAATCTTAATTCACAAACTATGGAACCTCAAGAAGCATTGTCACCTTCAGCTTCTACTTCAGTCCCTGGACCTCCAACACAACCTCAACCTCCAACATCTGCTGTGGATCCCAATCTATTAGCCCTTCTCCAGACCATGACTTCTGCTTTGGCAACACTCTCTCAACCCCCATCAACCAGTAATTCTCACTCTGGCACCTTCAAGTCTCCTTCCATGAATGCTCCGGATACGTTTGAAGGCAACAATCCTAGCAAACTCCGACCATTCCTCCAATCTTGTGAACTCATTTTTGCAAATGATGAAGGAAACTTTAGCGTGGACTGGAAGAAGGTACTCTTTGCAGCTTCCTACCTCTCTGGAAGTGCCAATCGATGGATCCAACCCTATCTGGCTCACCTTTCCAACCAAGAGCCCTCTTTCCTCCTCAACTCATGGTCCCACTTCACAGAGCAACCTCACACCCTCTTTGGCGACAGACTAGAAGTGTTCAAGGCTGAAAAGGAACTGGTGAACTTGAAGATGAAGGACTCTGGCTATGCTTCAACCCACATCACTGAATTTCAATCACTTATGACCAAAGTCTCTGGGTGGGGTGATAGAGCCTTGTACTTCCATTTTCAACAAAGCCTCCCTTCACGCCTTCTGGACCAACTAGTAGGGTACAATGGCTCTTAATAAACTCTCCAGGACCTTATGGATATAGTTTTGGACTATGATACAAGGTATCATGAAAGGGTAAAAGAAAAATCCTCTTCTCTCATTAATTCTCAACCCCACAGTTCTTCTCAATCTCAATCTACCTCTAATCAACCTTACAAGGGTAGCGGTGAGGGTAGGGAGCATGACCAGTCCCCAGAAAATTCAACTTCAACTACCACATTTACCAGACCCTCTTTGGACCTAGGTCCAGATGGAAAACTCAAGGCAGATGAAAGGGAAAGAAGAGAGAGGGAAGGCTTATGCTTATATTGTGGTGGTAAACACAAGACAGAAGACTGTAGAAAGAAACCTGTCAACTCATCTTCTTCTCCTAATCCAGCACCTTCCAGTGCTTACCCAAGGCCAAACCAAGATTAGGCTCACCCTTTTCTTTCTCTTTTTCAAGGCTTATCTCTATTGTTTGTTTGATTCAGGTGCAAATAAATCTGTAATGGTCAATTCAATGGTTCAAAAGTATCTATACCTTGCAGCCCCTTCCTTCTGGGCAAACATATTTCATCTTTCCAATCTCAGCTCATCAAATCTATTTCCAAATGGTTTTACTTACTTCCTTTCCTAGCTTTGAATGGGAACCCCTTCAATTCAATGCACCATCCCCTGAAACCTTCACCCTTGGAATTGACTCTCTTCATCACTGGAATCCAGAGGCAAACTTGGAAGATGGGGCTGATCACCTCAAGACACCAAGGAACCACTGAACTTCCCTCCAATCCTGTTGAACTCAACCTGGCTACAGTGCCTACAGCTTTCCTTCCCTTCAACTCTGCCTTTGGCGCTGCAGCCCAATGCATTCCCCCTCACTTCAGAACCTTTTGCAATTCCCCAACACAACTTCCAATTCCCTTTGAGTTCAACACTCTTTCCACTTGCTCGGATATTCATTGATCCTTTATTTTTTCACAGGAGGAAGATATACTGGATTCATCCGTGCATACAATGCAACTGGTTACTTCTTCTGATGTTTCTCTTTGTTACTGATGAAGTTCCTGAAGAATCAGAAACCGTGTTGAAGAAAGTTACTGCTGATTTCCATCCATTCCGAGATTCTCTTCTCCCAGGTTAAAACAGACCAACTCTCTTCACACTGCGCTTACAAGCACCATGTTGGACTGGAAGGGCTCATACCTCCAGTTGGGCTTGTCTTTTCACTACCTCACAATGAAAATTCAACCCTACAAGCCTACATAGCAGAGAATGTAGAGAAAGGTTTCATCCAGCCCCAGAACTTCAAGCAATGGAGCACCTGTCCTTTCTTCTTTCAAGAAGAAGGATAGTGGTTTACAATTATGTGTTGATTTTTGCAAACCTGACGCTGTTATCAAGGAGAACCTTCACCCATTTCCTCCAATGACTTTCACTGACTGTTTTTCCAGGTTCTACCACCCTCACCCAAACTGATCTCAGGGTGCTTACCCCTTAAGCATCACAGGCCTTTGATTTACTAACTGATCTTTCTTCTCTAAAAGTATTTCCATGTCTTCCAAAGCTCTCATCAGAAGACAAGGGTAGTTCATGATACTCCTTTCCTTCTTCAACACTCACTTACAGTCTTTGGAAGTTCTTCATTGAATTCACCCGGCCTCCTGTCACGTTGGGACAACGTGTTTCCAGACGGGGGAACGCATACTCTGAACAGAATCCTGATGAACTTGAAACTTCTAAACCTTTTTACCTCTCTCTGTTAATTCTTGAAGCTCAACTGAGTGAATTGACCATAAATCAACAAGCTGACAAGTTACTCCAGGATATTATTCATAGATTGAAGAAAGGGAATGAAGTGACTAACAATTCTATAGATTCCTACAGTTGCTTACTCCTGTTCATGGTTAAAGTGGGTATACCCAAAATGCTGACTAAATAAAGCTAGAAATACTTCTTCAATCAACCAAACTCCTTTGGTCAAGATCAAAACAGCCTATGGATAAGTATAGGAACTGTGCTGACCTTAATAGAAACTGAATTCCGAAAGGCATCCATCCTGGGAATTAAGTATGACTATCTGCAATGAAAATCACTACTGACAGACCTTCCAAGATAGCTCTTTGAGCGTTGGTTGGGAACCTTTTCTTATTTTGGAAAAATTAGACCCTCATGCTTCAAATCCAAAACCCTGATCAATTCATCCATCCACCCACCCATTCAACCATCCTCAATCTCACCAACTACCTTCTGGGAACCAACATCCAACTTCATCACTTCTGGATTTCCCTGCTTCTCCATCAATTCATTTCCATCCATCATTCCAAACCCAACTCATCCTATAATCCTTTTTCCCAATCAACTTTCCAATCAATCATTTCCTAAATCAAATCAAAACCAAAAGAACAGAAAAAATAAATAATAAATAACATATTTTCCTTCCTATCCTTCCCCTTCCAAATAGTCTTTTCCATCCTAAATATCATATCAGAAAATACTTCCAAATCAAAATATACTTCATTCCACCTATCTATTCCTTTTCCATCCCTTATATTTCTTCTTCCTTCAAATAATCAATCCTCAAATCCATCAACATCAAATCACCATTATCCTCAATCATCCATCCCAAACATTCCTGGAAACCTTCCAACTTCACTTCTGGATATTCATCACCATCAGAACTTCAAACCAATCTTGAATACACCAGAACCCTCCAATAAGCTTTCATCTCAAATACTTCCAACCTCTTGAACCATCTTCCAGAACCTCCTCTTTTCATTCTCTCTTCTCTTCCTCTATGTTTTTCATTCCCTTCATTTTCATCCAATCTCTCCAGGAGCACTCTCATCATCAACCCAGTCCAAGGAAGAATCCCCCTCAGTCCCTTTTAAAATACCCTCTAATCCTCTCCAACCCCCTTCAAGTCAAACTTCAAAGTCAAACCAGTCAAACTTTGAAGTTGAACCAGTCGAACTTTGAAGTTGAACCAGTCGAACTTCAAAGTCGAACCAGTCAAACTTTGAAGTTGAACCAGTCAAACTTTGAAGTTGAACCAGTCAAACTTCGAAGTCAAACCAGTCAAACTTCAAAGTCAAACCAGTCAAACTTTGAAGTTGAACCAGTTGATTTTTGAAGTTGAACCAGTCAAACCAGTTGAACTTCAAAGTCAAACCAGTCAAACTTCGAAGTCAAACCAGTCAAACTTTGAAGTCAAACCAGTCGAACTTTGAAGTTGAACCAGTCAAACTTTGAAGTCAAACCAGTCAAACTTCAAAGTTGAACCAGTTGAACTTTGAAGTTGAACCAGTCAAACCAGTCAAAATTCAAAGTCAAACCAGTCAAAATTCAAAGTCAAACCAGTCAAACTTCAAAGTCAAACCAGTCAAACTTTGAAGTTGAACCAGTCAAACTTCGAAGTCAAACCATTCAAACTTTGAAGTCGAACCAGTCAAACTTCGAAGTCAAACCAGTCAAACTTCGAAGTTGAACCAGTTGAACTTTGAAGTTGAACCAGTCAAACCAGTCAAACTTTGAGCTTCAAACCAGTCAAACTTGCGGAACATGGAACTTTGAGCTAGTCAACTTGCCTAACTTCTCAAACTTCTCAAACTTCAAATCTCCAACTTCAAACTTCAACCTTTCAAACTCCCATTCTAACCTCAGAATTTGAGTCCCAGTCACTGTGCAATACTTCACTTGCTTCCAAGCCTGCCAGCTTCCAACCAGCAAGTACAGCAGACCTCAATCCTGACCCCCAGCACATCCTTCTTTGGGCATCAGGAGCTGCCCCTTCCCTTTCAGGGGGGGTACTGTCATAACCGTAGTTCTGACACTCCTTCAACTAAACCAATCCAATCTCTTCATCAAACTCACCCTCATATCAAACCCAACTTCACTACTCCTGTACCTTCCACCAGATAGTACTACCTCTGCATCTCTTGCATTCTCCATCCTCTTCCACCAGCTTCACCCTCTCCCTGTATGGTATAAGCTTTATGTCTATGTACACCTCACCTGTCATGTGATTCAGCCAACCTTCTCAGGACCTCTCACTCTCTCCATGGCTTGGTAAAACCTTCATCACTCCTCAACCCAATTGGTATATGAGTTAGTACATACTACACTTAGTATATACATAGTACATACTCTCCACTGTCTGTTCAGCCCATACTCCCAGGACTCCAGATCAGTACATGTCAAACCTTCCTGGATAGGCCCATCACCCAATTAGTCAACTGCAGCCTCCAGCCCAATCAGTCAACATGTAATACCATGGGAACTCCAACCTGCAACACCAGCCACTCATCCCTCAAGGCCTCCTTCTCAGCTCTCACATATACTGGCCTCTCCTTCCCTCCTGGGCTAATTCCCCCCAAGGAATTAGTATACTACTTCTTACTGGTTAGTCCCTCTGCCAGTAGGTGTCATCTCAGCACAAGAAAACCTTCACCCAACCTGCTTAACTCATATCACCTTGCCCCTTCCTGGTGTTACTCTTATAGGATTCAACAACTCTCTCTTCAACAACCTCCTGGACTGGTCTTCTCATCCTTCCTCTTCTCATCACTTGTACTTCTCCTTTCATCTCCTTCATTGAAATCCAATCAATCATCCTTGAGTTCTATGAGTAGTAGTGCCTGTGACTTCAGCCCCTTTCACGCCAGGGGCAGTCATGACACCAATCTTCTGCTGAAAACCAGAGTTATTAGCTTGCGGGCGTTGTTTACATACAACAGCTTTTGTTCTTTGAACTCTAAGAAGACTTTAACTTCTTTTGTTCAAGTTTTTCCCTGCATAATCTTGTCTCAGATAGTGCTGTTCCGTTGCTACCAAACTATTATCATCCTTATCCTCTACTCCTTGATTCCTTATTTACCAGGTTCTGGACCTTGATCTTGGTTACATTTAAATATTTTTGTAACACTCAGGAGGGCAGCCTAAACAGCACCTTTCCCCTCCGCAGAACTGCCACGGCCTAGCACCGTTTGGAGTCTTACACCTCCATTGGAACAGATGGTTGCAGGGTAACAGTTTTGTTTTTGTTTTTTGAAATTCAAGATTTTTTCTAATTGGTGACAGGCATTGGATTTGGATTGAAGAGGAATGATTGAGATGTAGCCGGAGAAGTTTTTGATGACAGAAATAATATAGTTAATGTTGTTTCTGGATGAGGGAGTTATGGGACCAATTAAGTTGAAATGGAGTTTTTCAAAGGGTTGTGATGTTGGAGTCAACGTATTCTTAAAGGAAGCTTTGGTGATTTTTGAATAAAAGCAGTGTTTGCATTGAAATTCAGAAAGGGTTTTGGAAGGAAGATTGGGGAAGAGGTTTTTGATTCAAAAGGGACTGGCATTTCCAAAAGATTTGTGAATGTATTTGAGTTCATTAGAGTTGAACTTGTTCAGAGTGTAGTGACAGAATTTCAAATTTTGACTGAAAAGAGAAGGAAGATTGAGGATAACAAGGTTTTCCTGGAAGAATCCTGAGAAGATAGAGTTTGATTTCAAGTATAGGTGGAACTGCAAACCATTCAACACAAGAGAACATCCATTGGAAAAGATGAGTTTTCCAGGGCTGATGAGATTCATGACAAGATCCTGGACAAAGAAGCAATTGGAGAGTGTGACCACAGACTTTTTCCAGGAAAGCTTGATGGTTCCTTTCCCCTTGATAAGAAGCTTGGCTCCTCCTTTGCCTGTGCTAATTGAGTTGTCTCCAGGGCAGTTTTTGAGATTGATGAAGAAGTCAGGTGAGTTGAACATGTGGCAGGAGGCGCCTGAATTGAGTATAATGCAATTTCTCAGATTGACTTCCTTGATCCAGGTTGAGAGAAGGGCATGATAATGTGCAACCTCCTTGTTTTTGGGGTTTAATTTTACTTGCGCTCTCCAGGCAGCTTGAGCCTCTTTCCACAAGTCCATAGCAAGGTTTTCATGCTTGTGCCAACACTTTTCTTCTGTGTGATTGGGAGATAATGGGTTATGGAATCCTCTTCTGCAGCAAAGTTCACAAGGAACAGGTTTCTTTGCATTTCTAGGGGCTACAAGAGCAGTATCAGTGTGAGTGGAGTCTTTCAATTTGGATTTAGTTTTGTTCTCTAATTGATTTAGGTGATTGAGTACCAGATCCACATTAACTCTTTTGTTGGAGTGCATAATTTGCTGCTGTAGAGAATGGAGTAAAGATGAAAATTTAAAAAGGATGAGGTAGGAAAGAATTTCATCTGGAAGATCAATTCCAACATCAAGCATCTTCTTCATGGAGATTTTAGTTTCAGTGATGAAGAAATTAATGGATTTGGGCTTGAATTGTTGATACAGAAATTTGTTGAAGATTCAAGCTTGGTTGGCCACTTGAGATGAAGCAAATCTTTCCATGATGGTTTGCCAGAGAAGCTTGGCGGAGGAGATATTGCGGGGTTAACTACGTTTTTGTGAGTTATGGAGTTGATTTGGGAGAGGAGAATGACCCAAGTTTCCATGTCATCCATAGGGCTTAGATTTTTTGAGTCATCTTCCAGTGCCTCTTTTACGCCCTTGAGTTCCAGCAGTATCATCATCTTGTCCTTCCAAATGGAGTAGTTTTTGTCGGTGAGAGTAGGAATTTCTTTGAGAGCAGCCTTGAGGATGATTTGGCAGAATCTGTTGTTGCTTGATCCCTCCATTGGTCCAGTAGGAATAGTTGGATTCATTTTTGGCTTTTAACCATATTTGATTTCTGGGAGACAAAGAAAGGAATTTTAATTTAAAGAGGGATCATAAAACGGAAGATCAAGGACAGGTTGATTGAGTCCATTTTGTTTTTTTGTGAGGAATTGAGGCTGGGTGACTGGAGGAGTAGCGGGCAGACAGATATTTAACAAGAGGCAATCTTGAGGAATGAAGTTGAAGGTTGACAACTGAGTTTTTGAGGAGAATTCAGAGAGAAAAGAGGAAAAGAAAGAAAGTTTGAAAGAAAGAGAAATTCATCAAGAAGTCTGTGCCTCCGTCCCAAGTCCCTTGGCTACTGAGTTGGGAGGTCAATGAGTAGGAAGCAGGGGACCTGTAATTGATGTTTAACATGTGACTGACAGACACAAGGACGGAGAGGAAGAAGCAGGAGGAATTAGCTTGTGAAGACAGCATGGCATGAGGCTGAAAGATGAAGGGAAATATGAAAGACAAAGCAAAGAAAAGAGAAAGAAAACAAAAAACAAAGAGAGGCAGAGTTAATTCAACACATTCAACACAGTTAGGGAATAATTATATTTCAGCTATTGGGTTGCTGAATTATTTGGGACATACAAGACCAGATATTTAATTTTCAATTGAGGTTTTATCACAACACTCAGAAAAACAATGCATGAGGAATTGGGTAGTGTTTAAGAGGGTTATTAAAAGGAAAAAATAGTCTGGGACTAAATTTTTCAAAGTCAGAAAAATTTCATTTTTTTGGTTATTCCAATTCAAGTTGGGCAGATGGTAACACTAGGGAATCAAGAATTGGATCCGTATTCTTTTTAGGTAAGAATCTAGTGTCATGGATGTCCATAAAGGTGTCAGAAATGAGTCTTTCATCAACTGAAGCAGAGTACAGAGCGTACTTGTTGACATCTCAGGAGGAAAAGTGGTTGAGAAAAGTCTTAGAGGATGCACATAAGCAATCTGTGTTTGCATTGCTGTATTCTGATAACCAGAGTGCCATTGCATTGGCCAAGAATCAATTTTTACATTCAAGAACAAAACATATTGATGCTCACTAGAACTATATACGTGATGCAGTTGACTGCAAAGAGATAGTGTTGAGTTACATGCCTACTTGAGAAATGATTGCAGATGTCATTACTAAGGCATTAGATAGAAACAAGCATCAAGGCTTTGGCTATAATATGCGTATGTCACCCCTTTTGGATTAAGGGGGTGTTTTCAAATACATAGCCACTTACGTGTGTGCCATGTATAGGTGTAATCCTAATGGGATGCACATATGGGCCTCTAAAGCCTACTGGACAACCGCATGGACCACACAGGCCTGTGTGGATGTCACAGATTTGGGGAAACTGGCCTCGAAACATGTGAAATAGGTCATTTGGTACATGGGCCATCACCAGTCCGTTGGGATGGATGAGACATCCCAGCCAAATGGGCTTTTATGGGCATGATTGGGCCCAAGATTCATTTTGGACATACTTGGCCAGCCTAGCTGGCCCTCCAAAGTGTGTATAATCAAGCTATTGGGCAGGGATGGCCCATTGAGGCCATCACCCATTTTGTAGCCCGCTTGGGGCTTCTGTTTCTTGCATTTTGCCTGTTTAGGGTCCCAACACCCCATGCGGGGCTGTTTTAGGTGGTAGAGGGACTCAAAATGGAGTCCCCCACCCCGGTTGCCGCCAGCAATGGCAGCCGTGGGAGCTGGGACCAATGGTCCCAGCTCCCTCACTTCCCCTTGCTCAACATTGCCAGGGAGGGGAATGGTTGGTGGAATGCCACCAGCCACCAAGATTGCCCAGGGGGGTTGCAGCAAGTTGACTGGCGGTGGGAGGGGATTTAATCACCCCCTCACCTGAGCAAGGGAACAACAGGGCACTCTCCCGCCCCCCCCCGGTTCCAAGGGGGAGGCCCCAAGGGCTGGGGGGACCTGATCCCCCCCAGCCCACATGACTGCTTATACAGTCCAGGCTGGTTGCATTGAGCAAACTGGTGGTGGGGGGATTTCATCATCCTCCAACCAATGTATGTGGGATGGTGCAAAGCAAGCGGGGGTTACCAAGGGGGAGGCGCCAAGGGCTGGAGGGACCTGATCCCCCTCCAGCCCACTTTTTTCAATGGTCTGCCTGGGGCAAATTGCATCCCAGTCAACCAGCAGGGGATTTGACCATCCCTTCTGGTCAACCAGGTAAGAAAGAGGGGTATATGGCATGTCTGCCAGTTAAACCCCCCCCCCCCTTGGTGAGAGTTAGCGGACCCAGGTGTGCCCTGGGTCCCACCTGGCCCATTTGTGGGGCCAGGATCTGCTTGCATGAGGAAACCAGCCTGTGAAGTGAGGTCACAAGTTTTAACAGGGCCAGTTTTATGGACAACCAGCCCAAGGTTTTGAACAGAAAAGGGCTGGTTCAACCCTGTAAAGATGGAAACATCAAATTAGACCCGAGAGGGCTGGTTGTAAGGGTACAGGGACTGACACAATGGGGGCTGATGTAGCGCAAACCAAGTAACAAGGCTTGTAGAGCCTGTAGAGCTCTTTTGGGGAAGATAGTTTTTTGTTTTATCTTGTTTTATTGGGTCCCACAAGAGGCCAATCTTTTGTACTTAATCAGCCCTTTTCCCTGCTTTTTTCCATCATATCCATTCAAATTCATCCAATCAATTATCCAAAATATTGCCCCATTGTGAGAGCCCATTAGCCTACATAGAAACAAGTTTTCAAGCATTTCCTTTTCTTTAAATTACTTCTCCTCCTGCCACTAAGCTAATTTTTTCCCATAATCTTCACAATAATGAAAGAAATAAAATCCACAATTAATTTTTATTTCGCCATTCACTACCCAAAATGGGTTGCGTGGCGCAGTTTGAAACCCAAAATGGGTGGCAAATTGTGCCACACAACCCCTTTTAGTTAGTGATGGGGGGTTGTGAGATTGAAAATTCAACATTGGCCAAAAAATTTTCAAATATGGAAGGCCATTCAATTATAATTTTTCCAGAATTTCAGTACTTCATTTCCCTGCAGAAAATGGGATTTTCATAGAAAATAAGACATTATTTTCAATTCTTTATTTTTTTATTTTTCCATGAGATTTTCCAGATTTTTGGTTTGCAGTTTTTTAGTGGGAATTGAAATGGGCCCAAGAAATGGTTTGGGGATTTTTAGGATCAATTATTTACCTGAAGAAAATTGATGCATCAACAAAAATAATGGGAAGTGTCTGTTTTGGGGTATTTTTTGAAGCAATTTCTGATACCCTTTTGATTTTTTCTTATGGAAAAACTGAACATTTTCAATATTTTATATATTATGGGAACTGTGGGTTCCAATAATTAGCAGTTAACTTGGGCCCTAAATCTGAATATCAGAGTTCAAAACATCAGGAAATGACCAAGGGAATGGAATCAAACTCTCTCTTCAAGGATGAAAACTTCATGGATTAAGTCTGGAATGAAAATTTTGAAAAAGCAAGAAAAAATCTCAACCACACTTCTGGACCTTCCCCTTAAATTTATTGGATGAAATTCCCTTGCCATGGTTTCCTGCTTGCAGATACATACAAACAACCAGTGGTAATTTTATCTAAGTTGATTCCATCAACTTATTTGCCCCTCAATTCCCTTCAAACAGCCAATTCTCAAACATATCCCATATGTTTAATTATTTTGGAAGATTTTCAGCGCATATTTTTTTCCACTATAATTCTGAAATGTGGCCAGCCCCCCAATTAGATCCCCTTTGGAAGGCTTTTGCTGTCAACTAATCACAAAAAAGTGAATATTTGTTTTGAAATAACTTGGAACTTGGTTTGAGGATTTTCTTTCCTGGTAGTAAAAATAATAAAGTAGTAAAAATTGATCTTCATTGAATTATTTGTTTTGTTTTTTTTTCTCAATTTTTTGTATTTTTTTACTCATTAATTTAGAGCAAAAGATACCACAAAAACACCACTTTTATGTTGTCAATTACGGATTCTTTGGGAAAAGATAAGCTACAAAAAATCCCCAGATAAATTTTTTGGTCCCTTTTTAATGCTCACTAAAAGAATGGAAACTGAAAATTTGGAAAATCTCATGGGAAGATAACAAAAATAAGAATTGGAAATAATGCATTATGTTTTATTTAAATCCCATTTTCTGGCAAGAAAATGAAGTACTCAAATTCTGGAAAAAAATTTAATTGAATGGCTTGCCATATTTCAAAACCTTTCATCTCTTCAGATTCATAAAAATAATCAAGGAAAAAAAAATTGATAATGTGAAAAGATTTTAGATGTGGAGAGTTTTTTTTTTTAAGCTTTTTAAGGGCAATTTTGAAGGCCTCAAGAGTGGGCAAAATTTTTCAAAGTTATTTTACAGGGGTTTCAAATGCCTTGCTATGCCCTAGTTTTTTTTCACAACCACCAAAAGCTGTGTTTTTTGCAGGTTTACTGCATGGATTGGGGACATTGTGGTGAGGTCAAAACCACATGGTTTGCAGGTTTGGGGGTGTGAAAAAACCAATTTGCTAAAAAAATATATATATAAATATAAAATAAAATAAATAAATAAAAATAAAAATAAAAATAAAAAGAAATAAAATAAATAAAATAAAAGAAATAATAATAAAAATAAAAAATAAAATAATAATAAAAAACAAGAAAAATAAAAAAAATAAAAAAATAAAAAAAATAAAAAAAATAAAAAAAATAAAAAAAAAATAAAAAAAATAAAAAAATAAAAAAAATAAAAAAAATAAAAA
>CM062639.1:5318298-5333298 GCA_025617555.3 Puccinia polysora
AGATTATTGGTATAATTTTTTTCAAAGGTTTTGAAAAAAATTATTCCTACTTTTTATTCAATGTTCTCAAACATGTGCAAAACCTAAGCAAGCAGTAGAGCACTATCCTATGTATCTTGGCCTAGAGGAACCCACACCCAAAAGCACAACAGCTGCAAATGCAATGAGGAGGCTCCAAACTGCAATTCAAGTGTTGCACAAGTTGAAGAAAACAACCACAATGGCCAAATCAATCAACTCAATGTTAGAGAGGTTTCAATTGCCGCAAAACTCATCCCCAGCAGCTAAATCTTCAATACTGCCTCCCAAGCTGAACCCAGCCAAATAAGAGAAAAGCAGACAATTAGTAAAAGAGAATGTGAGTTACTGGGAGAAATTCAAGGCATCTCAGTCCCAAGGGGATGTTCCAGCCATGAGGAAAGTAATTTCCCCAGAAAAGGCATCCCAAATGGCCCTCCAAAGTTTGATCCCCAGAACAGAAGTAGAATCCTATGTGCGGAATTGGAATCCTTGGGATCAACTAGCTCTCTTAAAGGGAAATGAACCTCAAAATAATATTCACTCCTCTCACCAGAAATTGTGAAGCCCCAAAGATTGGGACAAGATAATATCATTAGTCCAAAAGTGGAGGAAAGTGTACCACAACTACATTTACCTACTTTCAATTGGTTCACCCTTGATTTAGCTCATAATTTCAAAGTTTTAAGCAGCAATCTCAAAGGAATATATGAGCAATTGGATAAATCAAATTTTAATGCTTCCAAAATGCACCATTCCCAACCTGGACAAGCAAAGAATGATGATATTGAACTACTTTCCAGCAAACTGAAAGATAATAGAATTCAAAACAAATTATCTCAAGTAAGAAATATGGAAACCTCATTTTCAACTATCCAGGAAAAACCTTTTCTTTCAGTTGAGTTCATCAAGGAGTAACTTAAAAAAATCAGTCAAAAATCTTCCTCACATCTAGCCAACTAAATAGATTTAATGAGTAGTAATTTTGAAATGGAACTTGGTATGATCAAAAATGACTTTAGAGACCTTAATATAAATTTTACCAACCCCTTAGTGAGTACCTTAAAAGAACCAAGACCTACCATACTCACTACTACTCCTATTATTCCTCCCAGGACTGGAATGATTAGTAATGAAATATACAGGCCTAGCCCTACCCCTGAAGTTAAAAATCCTTGAAACTACTTCCACCTATTACTGAATGGCCCAAATTCTCTGGAGAAGGAGAGTATAACCATATTGGTTTCATCAATTTCATAGACTACACTCTATCCTCATAAAACCTCCCTGACACCATTGCTGTGGTAAGATTACCCAAACTATTTGGGGTAGTGTCTCTTGATTGGCCCATCAACAAGAGAGAAGAAGTAGGTTCCTTAATTTTGAATTCCTGGAAATAATTAATCAAATAAAAATTTGGTACAAGGATATGGAAAAGAAAGATGATGAAGAACTTTGAATCATCACACTTTGAACCTTCCAGAGACAAACCTCACAAATGGTGTCTGGAAAAGGAAAATAGACTGGATTTACTTCTATCCTGAAGACAATGAAGAAGAATTTAATGATAGACTTCTCCAATTATGTACTGGACATCTCAACCAAAGTTTCAAGTGTAGAATTCCCATGGACTCTGACCTCCCCACCCTGATTGGTGTACTTGAAGAGGTTATAGATATGAATAGTCTATACAAGAATTTAACAAAACCAAGAGACAATAATTCCAGGATTAGAGAGCAGTATAAAATCAAAGCCAAAGACTCTCCTTTTCAAAAACCAGAGAATCTAGAAAATAAGAAGCCTTCAGATTCCAAACAAAAAGTATGCTAGAACTGTAACCAGACAGTACATATCAGACCAGATTGTCACTTACCCAGAAAAAGGATCAATCTAGTAGAAGGAGAAGAAAATGATGACCCTGACCCTCAGTCTGATGAAACAGATATCTCTGGATTTGAAATTATCATTCCTTATCCAATCAAATTCATAGAAGGTAAAACTGAATCTTCCCTGGACATCACTGAATCTCTCCTGCATAACACTGAATCTTCCCTGGATAACACTGAATCTTCCCTGGATAACACTGAATCTTCCCTGGATAACACTGAATCTTCCCTGGATAACACTGAATCTTCCCTGGATAACACTGAATCTCCCCTGCATAACAATGAACCTTCCCTGGATAACACTGAATCTTCCCTGGATAACACTGAATCTCCCCTGCATAACAATGAATCTTCCCTGGATAACACTGAATCTTCCCTGGATAACACTGAATCTTCCCTGGATATAAATCCTGTTAATAGGTACTCCAGCTTACCCCAACAATGGAATCCAAAAATGAAGATCCAACATGTTTCTGAAGTCAAGATCCTTGCTTTGAAACCTTCTTCTGGTAAGAAATGTTGAAATTTTATTGCATCAAAAAAAATCTGCAGTTGATTAGATTTAGTTGCTCTCAAGCAACTACATTTCCATTAATTTGAGCTATCCCAATTGGGAAAACTTGCCGCAGCTATCAAACTCAATGCACCAAGGCCTGGAGCTATCCCAATCCGTATAACTCCTGTGGTTGGGAAACTACAATCAGAATCTCCTCTGCTTCTTGCTCTTTCCTAATCCCAGAGCAATCTGCAACCTTAAGCATCATCTCAGCCAACAGACCAACCAAATTAACAAACATCCCATACTTGAAGAACACCTCCATAAGCTCATCCAACCACCCATTGAGCCACTGCAAGAAAAATTGAAGACATCAAGCATCCAGCCTCCCTCAATCAAACAAGCAACCATACAAATTCCAGTCCAAAAAATTGACCAAAGAAGAAATTGATTATAATCAAACAACCAGCCACCAGACCAAAAAATTGAGCAACCCAACCAACTTGAATGCAAATTAAATCAACCTGATCAATTTTTAAACCTGCAAGCCCTTTGAAAAAGCAAGAAAGGGGATAAAGTCAGTCAACACCAAGACAGGGATTTGAACACTGAAGAGGGTATAAAATAGACAAAAAAATTCCATCAGCTATCACCTAGGCCAAAGAGAAGTGTGCAAGCAGACCTTGACTGTTTCTTGAAAAATCCATCAAGTCCAGTCAGAATATATTATTTTCATTTTTAATTTTGCCTTGACCTGAAGAGGGAAGTCTGTCTTTCTGACCTTATTTCAAACCAATATTCTTTTCTGTTCATCTCTACCTTTGTTGTATCAAACCTTGCTTAGTCAGCCTAGTTTCTTTTTTCATAAAAATATTCATAAATACAAACTCAGGATTAAGAGACCTGAATCTCAAAAAAATTAACAGTTGAAATATTCTCCACCTCAAAAAGGATAATCAACAGCTCAAGCACTGCTGTTAAGAAGAATCCTTGACAAACTAACCAAGCTTACTCTTAAGAACCAACAACAACTATGTTGGAGGCACTGACCCAAGCCATTATCAAGAAATCCATTGAATGAATACCAAGCCTGAAAATGGGCATCTTCTCTCTCTGGAAAGACCGAATGGACAACTTTCTGCAGCTACAAGGACTTAAAGACGTACTCAACTCACCAGGCCAGAAACTCACTTTTTTCAAAAATCTTAGCATCAGAACCATTCTGATCTCAAAGTTGGACCCCCCATTCACACAAATTTCATCAACCACAAGAACAAGGAAGATGCGGAGGAGGTGTGGAAATCCATCCTAAAATTCTTTTCCTCATCCAAAGAATAAAACCAAGCCCAAGTGTACAAGGATTTCCTCCAAATCACCTTCAACCAAAAATATTTTCAGAAGTTCATCACTCAAATCAAGAGGTGCATAAACCAGATCCACAAGGTGGGAATCTCTATCCCCAAATATATTCTGGGATAAACCATCCTTGAAAATCTACCACCCAGCCTAGAAAACATTAGTCAACAGATCACCCCTCCAATAGGCTCATTAACACTGATCTTGTCCTTGACCATATGAGAAGATTCATGAAGGAAAAAAAGTCATTGAGTCTGGTGAAAATCAAAACTACCTAAATCAATGATAATAGCTCAAGAATAATCTGGTGCAAAAAAGTCAAACACAACCCCTTGGCTCAGCACTCTATCTTTGAATGCTGGAATCTTCAACCCAAGCTCAGACCAAATAGACCAGCCACTGTAGAATCCCATGTCACTGTCAGCTGCCTTCATCACTCCCACTCAGCCCTAGACAACTGCCTCATCCTTGATTCTGGTTCTAATTCCCACATGATCTCAGACTCCAGCCTTTTTGAACAATCTCCCTAATCCCTCTTCAAAAAAAACTGCTCCGTTGGATTACTTCCACCCCATTGGAAATCCTGTCTCCTTCCTAAAACTACCTAGAAAAACCTTCTCCAGGCTAGAGCACAAAGGGGAAACGGGTATTCTGACAGGATTAAACGACAATCTTAGATCCAACCACATTTTATCAGAATCTGGTAGAGCTTTTAAGACTAAAAATGTCAGATTCCTCACCTTTTTTTCAAGAACAGGCAGAAAGCCATCCATAGATCTTGAAGTTGAGAACTCTGGCAGGAAAAATTCTAAATAAAAATTCAGAGAACCAAAAAACTTCCCAGAATAAAACAGTGAAAGCAAAGCACCCTCCAACTACCGCAAAGGCAAAGGGTCCATTGGAAACAATGATGAATACATGTTTCCAAGTCACAAACAAGAAAAGGACAGCCCCAAAAACTCTCCAGCACCAGAAAAACAGCCTACTCCTCCCAAATACAATCTCAGAGAAAAATCCTAAAGAGTAAAACCAGTCAAATACACATACCTCAGCACCCTGGGAAAAATTTTTGAAACAATAAAAACCAAATTTTCATCCATCAAAAAAATGGAAGTATGGGAATGTGCAACTATAATGTCAGACTCCTATCTAAAGACCATCATGGTACTAAAAGCCAAGCCTACCACTGCTTCCTCTCCTGAAAAGAAAAATTCCAGACTCTGCATCCAGGGAATCAAACAGATCCCTGGCATTGAATATGAAAACACCTTCTCTCCAACTGGAAATTTCACCACCCTTCTAACACCTCATCCTTTCCCTCTCAAAGAAGCTCTCCCTTAGAAATTTCAGTGTGAAGGCAGAATTTCTGTATGCACCTCTGAAAGAAAAAAATTACATTGAAACTCCCTTGTGCTTCCCAAGAACTTCCCCCTTTCTCAAATTGGAGAAACCTCTCTACATTCTGAAAAAAGCTCCAGGCAACTGTTACAGAAACATCACCAATTGCCTCAAGGAGATCAGATACGCTCCATCAAAATTAAATCCCTGCCTCTATATCCACCAAGACTCAAATTCTGTACTCTTTTTTCATTTAGAAAACCACATTGTAGCTGGAAGAACCCAAGAATTTTAAGCCCTCTTCCTCAAAAATTTTCCCAACTCATCAGGTCACAGCCCAACCTCAGAGACCTATACAAAAATGAAAAACTAGAAGTGAAATTAATTCCCTCAGAAGACATGGTTTCCAAAGCTCTTACCAAGGCTTTTAGCTCAATCTCTCTCATCAGACTCAACAGTAGTCTCTTCACCTAAGGGCATGGGGGGTTGTAAAATTCCATTAAATCAAAAAAAAAAATATGTATTCAAATGGATGTAGTCACTCTCAAGCACTACATTTCCATCATGGTGAGTTATCCCAATTGGTAAAACTTGCCCCAGCTACCAAACTTAATGTTCCATTTCCTGGAGTTATCTGGATTGGGATAAATCCTTTAGTTGGGCAAGAAACAATTCTGGAATGACTACAATCAGAATCTCTTCTGCTCCTTGCTCTTTCCTAATCCCAGAGTAATCCCCAACCTTAAACATCATCTCAGCCAGAAGACCACCCGAATCCCCAACTTTCCCAGACTCAAAAAAAACCTCCATAAGCTCCTCCAACCACCCATTGAGCCACTGCAAGGACAATTGAATATTTCAAGATTCCAGCCTCTCTCAATTTATCAAAAAACCATACAAAGTCCAGTCCAAAAAATTGACCAAAGAAGAAATAAATCTTCATCAAACAACCAGCCACTCAAAAAAATAATTGAGAAACCCAACTAAGTTGAATGCTGATTAAATCAACCTGCTCAATTGGTCAACCTTCCAGGCCTTCTAAAAATCAATAAAGGGGAGAACATCATTCAACATCCCAAGACAGGGATTTGAAAACTGAAAAGAGTATAAAATAGGCAAAAAAGACCATCAGCTATCACCTAGGCCACAGAGAAGTGTGCAAGCAGACCCTGACTTTTTCTTGAAAACCCCACCAATTCCAGTCAAAATATATTCTTTTCATTTCTAGTTGTGCCTTGACCTGAAGACAGAAATCTGCCTTTCTGACCTCATTTCAAACTAATATTCTTTTCTTTTCATCTCTACATTTGTTTTATCAAGCCTTTCTTATTCAGACTTGTTGCTGGTTTTAGAAAAAGAGTAATAAAGCCAAACTCAGGGATTAAGAGACGTGCAGCTCAAAAAGAGCTACACCTGTGGCAAGAATTGCTATCTTACAGGATTGATCCAGAAATCTCCTGTCAAAATACTTCTGGATAGTGGATTATTATGTTCTTGTGTTGGAACTTCTCATCTATAAAAAGATCACAACTGGAAAGAATTGTTTACCAGTACCTCAGGCTAAGCTCAGTAGCTGTAATTCTTCATTGAATACTATTGGAGTATGGACCACAGAAACAATAATCCCACACATTAAATGCTCCCTCAAACTGAAAAAGAGAGTTTTTTGTGCCGCAGAATGGATTATTTGACTCTTTCATTCTTGGAAATCACACCCTTTTCCTTTATGTAATAGATGTATTCCAAAGCAAAGGAAGGTACTTCACCACAGGAGGGGACTGGAGCAAGAAGTTTCAGATATGTCATATAAGTTCCCAGGAGACTGAATCAACCTATGAAAAGCACTTTAAGACCTTAACAAGAATATTTTTCCCAGGCATCTTTGAACTCCCAACTCATTAAAGACCAGAAAAGAGACGCACTTACTCTTTGCTTTGAGAATCAGTATGTCTTCTGTACCAAAGAAAATCTAATTGGTAATATCAAGGGTCATTATATGATTCTAACACTAACAATCAAGCCTCCTTACCCTCCAAATTTTAAGAGACCTGCTTACCCCTCTAGTTGCAATTCTAGAGCAGCCCTTGAAACACACATCCAAGAGCTAATAGACTTACAATTTTTATGGAAAGTAGGACACAATGAACAAGCAGATATCACTGCCCCAGTAATTATAGCTTTCCATAATGACAAATCAAGAATGGTTGGGTATTTCAGAATGCTTAACAATTACACTCAAGTAGATTACTACCCAATAGCAAGTATTGATCATGCCCTGCACATCTTATCTAAGGCCAAGTATATAAAAGCCATGAACATGATGAAAGGATTCCACAAAATAACTATCAGCACTGGCAGTAGGAATTTCATGAGAATTATATGCCACTTAGGTATATATGAATATTTAAGGATTCCCTTTGGAATCAATAATGCTCCCTCTCAATTCCAAAGAATGATGAACACAGTCCTAGGACAATACATCAGACAATTTTGGATGAGGGTATACATTGATTATGTTATCATACACTCTGATGATTGCAAAACTCATATAGAAAAATTAAGACTAGTTATTAAAACTATCTCCAATTTAGGACTTAAGGTATCCATGAAAAAGTGTAACTTGGGGTATGGAGAACTGAAAGCATTAGGACATATAGTTTCTGTTCTAACCCTAACTTCTGACCAAAGCAATATAGAAGAAGTAATGAATAGGCCTATGCCTCAGAATAAGACTGAACTTCTATATTTTTTCAGTTTCTGCAGCTACTACTGGCAGTATATACCCAATTTTTCCTTACTAACAAAGAGTTTTTATGAAATATGAAACAAAAACACCCCATTTGAGATGAACAATGAAATGGTAAAGAATTATGAGGTACTCAAAACAGCTATGAACACAGCCCCTGTTTTTATCCAACCAGATTACTCAAAAGCTTTCATGCTATACATAGATGATAGTATGGAAGATCTAGGAGCTGCCTCACACCAAAAGGTAATAGAAAATGACAAACCAGTAGAAAATCCTATACTATTTAGCTCCAGACAATCAAAAGATACAGAGAAGAGATATGGTTCTAGCCAAATGGAATTTCTTTCTCCAGTCTGGGAATTAGGAAAATACAATATTACTTTGAAGGCACCAAATTTGTAGTAATCACTGACTGAAATTCTTTTAGGAATCTTTTGAACATGAATTCTTCCAGCAAGCATGTGCTAAGGTGGAAAATGGACATACAAAAATACAGAGGACAGATGACCATAGTCCAAAAAGCTGGAGCTAATCATCAGAATGCTGAAAGCCTTAGTAGGAATGCTCTACCTAATGATCAAAGAAAACCTGCTCATGAGCCAGAATATCATGATATATTCCCCATACTCAATAGGGACTATCAGAGTTAAGCAAACCCGCCATTTTTTAATGGGGGGTTTCAAACCAAATCCACCATTTCAAACCCACCATTAAAAATCAAAGAAAAACACACAAATTTCACATCAGACGTGTCAGAGTTACCTGGAAATAAGTGCTGTTTTTTCAAGTAAAGTATACAAAGGCTTCCACCACTTTTCCACTTCATACACCCCTGGTTTTCCACCTCTGACCTTGGAAAAATTCTACCTCCAACCTCATTGGAACAAAATTTGATTCATTGCTCTTCATCTCTTCATCACCATCCTCATCACTTCATCACTCTCATCACTTTATTGCTTTCATCACATCCAGCTAAATCTCATTGCATCACTATCCTCATTTCTTCATCACTCTCATCCCTTTATCACGGTTTTCCACCCCCAACCTTGGAAAAATTCTACCTCCAACCTCATTGGAACAAAATTTGATTCATTGCTCATCATATCTTCATCACTATCCTCATCACTTCATGACTATGATCACTTTATTTCTTTCATCACATCCAGCTAAATCTCATTGCATCACTATCCTCATCACTCCCTCACCCTCATTGCTTTATTGCTTTCATCACATCCTAAATCTCATCTCTTTATCCCTCTTGTCACTTCATCACTCTCATCTCTTCCTATCCTCTTTGCTTCATCACTCTCATAATGGCCCCTCAGAAATCCTCCCCCTGCAAGTCCACTAAACAATCCAATGGACCAAAGCAAACATTCCCCAGGGACTCAAAATCCAACAATCCTACCCCATCAGCTTCCAAGGGCTCAAGTCAGCTCAAGAGAGCTGATCACATTATCCTGGTCAACTGGCTCAAAATTCCATCCAAATACAATGCCTGCTTTGGATCCAACAATGAAACACGCATTGGCCAACCTCCATCCTCTAAGGTCAATGGTTATCTCCTGATGGCCAATGAACTCCAGAATAAAAAAAAAAGTTAGGCTGGATCTGTCATCCAAACAGATGAGGGAGCAATTCAAGAATTATCAAGCAAATTACAAAAAGGCCCATTCCATGTCAATCTCCACCAGCTTTGGAATTGCCAACTCCAACAAAGCCAATGGAATCAACTTGGTGGTTGATAAGTTGGACTCCATTTGTCCTTTTTATATTCAAATGGATGAAATCTTTGGAAAGAAGGCCAAAATCACCCCTCTAGCTTCTTTTGAAACCAAACAATCTGATTCAGTTGATGCCAAGGACTTGGCTGGGGATTCTCAGCCTAGCAATGAGGACCTTGATTAAACCTTTTCCTTTGAGTGGCCCCCATCCAATTCCAACAAGGATATTCAAACACAATCAGCTCCAATCACGTCTACTTCAGCATTGATTGATGATTCAAACCCAACCTTGGACGCCTCAGTTACCTCTTTTTATTGCTCTCTTCCTGGTGTGGAAGAACTGGAGAACTTGGAAAATGAGGAGGATGTCATTCCTGTATGACCATTGCCATCAAAATCTGCTCAAGTAAGGAACCAAGTTCTTTTCTCTTCTGTCTGTTTAATCCTGACTGATTTTGATTTGAAAGAAACAGGCTCATCCATTCCTGAATGGCCAAAAATTCAATCCAATGGGGCCTCCCACATCCCCTTCAAATGAGAGCAATGATGCTCCTGCACAAACCTCCTCTGCAAAGGGAAAGCAAAAGGCCTCCAACTCCATCAACATCAACCCCAATAGCATTCAAAAGAGGAGAAACACTTCAAATTTTTCAGGCTTTGAGGAGATCATGGATAAGCAAGATTCAAGTAAGCCCATTGGATTCTTCTTGCTTTCAAAATCAAGCTCATCCCTATTCCCCTCTGAAAAACAGTGAAATTTCAAATTGAATCTGAAAAACTTCAGTTTGAAAAGGAGAAGTGGGATTGTCAACTGGCTATTTATTTTCAAAAGCAGAAAGCCAAGAGTTTGGCTCATCAACAAAAATGTGATTCTGAGTGGAAGTTGAAACAGGCTGAGCTAGAATTTTGAAATAGGAAAAGTAGAAGGATCAACAGAAAGCACAACTGGAAATGGAGAGGGAACAACTGGCAACAGAAAAAAAGGGTAAGTGGTAAATGGCTGCAGCATAAATTGGTAGCACTAGAACAGTAGATGAATTAAAGCAGATTACTCAAATTCTGGGCTTGTAAATATATTTGCTTTGATGAAAAACTTAAAAATAAAAAAAAATCATTTTTGATTACAACAATGCTTAAGACTATTGTTAACCCCACCAATAAAATTTTTTTTTTTTATTTATATTTTTTCCTGGAGTATATTTTCCCACTCCCCAGTTCCTTGCAAGTGTTTTGATTTGTTTTGTTCAATTTCATTGACATTTTTAGTCTTGTATGAGTGGCATTCTCCACAGCAGGAAAAGTATAGTGCTTGTACTTATTGGCTTCCAAAACCATTTTCACTATACCTTTTTGCTTGAAATCAATTCCAAAGCCAAGGTCAGGAAAAACAAATTGGCCATTTTCCGTCCTTACCATACAACCTTTTCATTGATGCCATCCTCTGCAAGTTCCAAAGAGATTGATGCCCTAATTGGATCCCTCTTTTGCTTCAAAGCCCTCTGATTTCCACCTCTCTTTATGTTTGGTACCTCATCTCCTACCATCTTGTTCCCTCCCAGGCAAATGCTCTGCTTGGGGTGAGGATCAAGAAGGGATTCAATTTAGCGTATAACATTAGGGGGTATCAAAGTTAACCAAACCCGCCATTTTTTAATGGCAGGTTTCAACCCAAATCAGCCATTTCAAACCCGCCATTAAAAATCAAAAAAACCCACTTATTTCAGATCAGACGTGTCAAAGTTAACCTGAAATAAGTGGGTTTTTTCAAAGAAAGTATTTAAATGCTTCCACCACCTGTCCGTGTCATACACCCCTGTCTTCCCACCCCCTTCTACCTCCAACCTCATCGGAAAATTTTTTACCCCCACCCTCATCATAAAATTGATTGACCACTCTCATCACTTTATCGCTCTCATTACTTGATCACTCTCATCCACTTCATCGCTCTCAAAACTTCATCACTCTCATCACTTAACCGCTCTCATCACTTGATCACTCTCATCCACTTTATTGCTCTCAAAACTTCATCACTCTCATCACTTTATTGCTCTCATCACTTGCGTAGCCCGAACTCTTTCAAATGGCCCCTCAGCAAACCTCCCCCCACAAGTCCAACACACCCAAGAGAACATCGCCAAGGAAATCCACAACAAACAATCCTCCCCCATCAGCTTCCAAGGGCTCAAGTCAGCTCAAGAGAGCTGATCACATCATCCTGGTAAACTGGCTGAAAATTCCCTCCAACTACAATGCCTGCTTTGGATCCAACAACAAAACACGTGTTGGCCAACCTCAATCCTCTAAGGTCAATGGTTATCTCCTGATGGCCAATGAACTCAATGACAAAACAAAAGGTAGGCTGGATCTGTCATCCAAACAGATGAGGGAGCGGTTCAAAAACTATCAAGCCAAGTACAAAAAGGCCCACTCCATGTCTATCTCCACTGGCTTTGGTATCATTGACTTGGACAAAGCCAAAGGAATCAACTCGGTGGTTGATAAGTTGGACTCCATTTGTCCTTTTTATATTCAAATGGATGAAATCTTCGGCAAGAAGGCCAACATCACCCCCCTAGCTGCTTTTGATGCCCAACAATCCGATTCCGTTGATGCCGAGGAATTGGCTGGGGATGCTCAGCCTACCAACGGGGACCTTGATGAAACCTTGGCCTTGGAGTGGCCCCCATCTGATGACAAGGAGGATATTCAAACACAATTGGCTCCAATCACTTCTACTTTGGTATTGATTGATCATTCAATCCCGGCCTTGGACCCCTCACTTCCTTCTTTTGATTGCTCTCTTCCTGGGGAAGAACAACTGGAGAACTTGCCCAATGAGGAGGATGTTATTCCTGGATCACCGTTGCCATCAACATCTGCTCAAGTAAGGAACTAAATTGTTTTTTATTCTGTCTGGTTGCTCCTGACTGATTTAATTTGTAAAAAAACAGGCTCATCCATTTTTGATTGGCCAAAAACTCAAGCCAATGAGGCCTCCCCCATCGCCTTCAAATACTAGTGAGGACTTTCAGACTCAAACCTCCTCTGCCAAGGGTAAGCAAAAGGCCTCCAATTCCATCAATGTCAACCCCAAAAGTCATCAAAAGAGGAGAAAAACTTCCAGTTTTTCGGGCTTTGAAGAAATCATGGAGAAGCAAGATTCATGTAAGTTGATTGATTCAATATCCTTGCTTTCAAAATCATGCTCATTGCCATTCCCCTCCAAAAAACAGTGAAATCACAAATTGAATCAGATAAACTTCAGTTTGAAAAGAAAAAGTGGGATCGCCAACTGGCCATGGATGGTCAAAAGCAGCAAGCCAAGACTTTGGCTAATCAACAAAAATTGGATGCTGAGTGGAGGTTGAAAAAAGCTGAGCTAGAGTTTCAAAAAGAGGAAAAGGAGAAGGATCGGCAGCAAGTGCAACTGGAAAAGGAGAGGGAACAACGGGCAAACAAAAAAAAGGATAAGGTATCAGTAGCTTTGGCTTGCATTGGCAGTGGTAGATTGGTAGAAGAAATACAGCAGATTACTCAAATGCTGGGCTTGTAAATATATTTGCATGGATGAAAGAAAAACAAATTATTTTTTACTACAACAATGTTTGAGAGAATTCTTAACCCCACCAATATACAAATCTTTTTTGTTTTTATTGATATTTTTTTCTCTAGAGTAAATTTGGCCGTTTTTCATGTCCCTACAAGTGCTCTGAGTTTTTTTATTAATTTGGAGTGACATGGCCATTCTGGTATGGGTTGCTGTGTCCACAGCTGGAAAGGTACAGTGCTTGTACTTGTTAGCCGCCCAAACCATTTTGACTATACCTTTTTGCTTGAAATCAATTCCAAAGCCAAGGTCAGGAAAAACAAATTGACCGTCCAAAACTTGATATTCATGTGTATCTTCAATAAGTCAACCATTTGATTTTTTGGCTGGGACCACAAGTAAAAATGAATAGCCAGAGATGTCGCCTTTGTCAATATGAGGAGAATTGTAAAAAGAATCCAAGGTGAAAGTGAGGTGTGGGGAGCAATCAAAAGGTGTAGGCTTGGGACCAAATTTCAACAAAGAGAAAGAGGGGATGTTGCTGTCCTTCATGGTATCACGGTTTGATTCAAAGGCAAGTTTGGCCAAATTACAAAACATTTGTCCTAAAATTTGGGATACTTTGTTGGCCTTCAAGTTGAGGACAGCGTACTCTTGAGGAGAAGATCTAATGGATGATTTCTTCACATAATGTCCGAATAACTCCTAAGGGTTCATTGATTTTTGCCAACCAATTGCCTACATTTTTCCACCCCAAGATCTTGAGGGACCAACCGGGTTGACAAATTTTTTTGAACAGTGAAGGAATGTCGTCACAAAGTTGATATCTTTCTTATCTTGCTCAGATAGTTGATCCAAAGGCACAAATTCAATGACAGCAACAAGAGCATGGTGATCAGATTGGTTGAGAACAATAAATTTTCCATGGTGGAAGAAGTGGAAAGCCCCAATTGTCTGTTTTGCTTGCTTAAATTCTTCCTGGGTGGGTTTTCAAGGGTTGTTTTTCTTTTCAGCCATGATAGCAGGTTACAGATCCAAAGGGCATAGCTTTTGTCTAGACCAGGCAAACTTTTCCTTGATCAAGTCGTCAGTCACTTCCAAAGAAATTTCCGAATCCCTCATTTGAGCCCTCCTTTTTCTACAATTCCTCTGCTTGCCACCTCTCTTTATGTTTTTCATACCATCTCCTTCCATCTTTCTCCCTCCCAGGCACTTGCTGCACCCAAGGTGAGGATCAAGGTGAAATTTGAATGGATGTATAAAATTTTGAGTTTGGTAGCCAGTGAAGGAATTGATAGATATCAAAAGAATAGAATTAGCTGGGGAGGAGTGGTAATGATGAGGAGCCGCAGCTGGCATCATACTAGGCAAACCAGACTGTCCCAGGACTTAGCTTGGTTGGCGTAAGACTTGAGAGAATGTGTTCTGGCCAAGCTTGGAAAACTAAAAAAAAAAAATAAACAAAAACAAAGAAAAAACAATGGGGAAGTCAGTTCCTGTAACCTACAAAAACCCTGCATCGATTGGCCCAAACTATCGACCAATCAATCGCGAATCAATCGCTCAATTGATTTCCAATCAATTGCCCGATCGATTGGCAATCGATTGACCGATTGATTGGCAATTGATTGCCCGATCGATTGCCAATCAATCGGGCAATCAATTGCCAATCGATTGCGAATCAATTGGGCAATCGATTGGCAACCAATTGCTCAATTGATTCGCAATCAATTGAGAATTGATTGATGAGAGGAGGAATTGGAGGAGGGGAGGGGCTCACCTTGATGGATTGACCAATGGATCCAGGGGGGGACTAAAGGTTGAATGATCAAAGGATCAGCAACTGGTGAGGGGAAGGAAGAGGAGGAGGGTGGACGGGGCTTACC